>JAQZBX010108547.1:0-10548 GCA_029593785.1 Cabassous unicinctus
TAATTTTTTTTTTTTTTTTAACACACTGGCCTAGGGTTTTGGGCAAAGGACAAAAGCTATTGTTGAGCAGCACAACACGCACGTCTGAGTCACCGATACGCCTCAGTTTCTGGAGATCTCATAGGTTTCTGTGGCTGGCACAGCCGGTGAGCTCAGCACTCTGCGGGGGCCGTGGGTGCAGGCGCCCTCTCGCCTGGCGCTGCCCCGCCCCCATGCTGCCAGGGCTCCGTAACGGGCTGACACCTTCGCTTTGTCGGTTTTTAATCACGGCGGGGGGGCGGGGGGTGGATTTAAATAAAATATTGTGAAATAAAAAACAAGTCCCCATTGCCCCACCACCCCAACACTGGGATTTCCATTTGGGAGGACTGCCTTTCAAGCTTTGTCCACAAGCACTTGTCCTTTTATATAGTTTCTATCGCACTGTTCACCACATTTGGCACGCAGCGTTTTGTTGTTGGGTGTGTTTTTTTTCATTCCTATAATAAACATTTTTCCATGTTTCGAAATCATCCTCAGGATTTTTATTTGTCTAGGTGACAGAGTATTTATTCTGCCGTGTTATTCTTGGGCTGACGCTATGAAGTAAGATGGGGGGGGACCTCTCCTTGAATTGTATCGTTTATCCACGTTATACAAGCCAAGTTTTGCCTGAGAGATCGGAATCACCTTGGCAGTGGAGACCTGGGCCCGGAGGTTCCAAGAAAGCCCAGAAAGGCTCTGGCTCCGGCAGCGGCCCTCACCCCCACACTGACCTTCAGTCCCCGCAAACTGCACTTCCTCTTCCTAAAGCGCCCTGGCAGCACAGGGCCCACGACAACGCTCCGCTCTCCATTTTTATATCTGAATATCTCAAAGCACTTAGCAAAGACTTTCATTTTCTCATTACCCCAAGGAGAGGAGGTCATTCAGGAAAATGGCACAAATATTCCCATTTGTCAAAAGCAAAAAGGAAGTGAGTTAAAAGGAAAACTCTACCACTTAACTGAGCAAGACGAACACAAGGGTCTTGTCTGCCTCGCCTTTCGCCGAGTTTGCTTCATCCAACGCAACTTCAGGAACCTCGTTACTGAAGAGATGGCTCTGGGCCAAAACCAGGTTTCCATTTTGCCTGAGAATTGGTCACTCCCCAGCGGTCCCGGCTCAGGAGACCCTTGCACCTCATCCTGGGTCTCAACCAAAACCATTTTCTCTGGTGATTATTATCACATAAAAATCTACATTCTATAAATGTATATATGTAGTCACCAGAGGAACAAAACACTAGAAGGAAATACACAAAACACTAAACAAGGTTGTACGACGATAGTGACGTTATGGATGAAATGTTTTCCTTTTATCTATTTTCAAAAACCGTTTAAAATACGGTTCTATTTATTCAGTGCTTGCGAGAAAGTATGCGCTTCAGAATCACAGCAAGCTGCGTGCCAACCCTGGCTCTCCTTTAAAGTGCTGTGTGAGTTCAGCTAAATCACTTAACCTCTCTGAGTCTTATTTCCTGACCAGTACATGGGAATTGAACCACTACCTGCCTGGTGTCTTTCAATCCCACAAAAAGTCACTGCACAGCATCTGACATGTCAGCACTTAGTAAACATGTTTCATTCCTCATTTAAAACAACAACAAAAAAGTAAACTCATATCAGCAAGCTTGCTGCCCCCTGGGGACAAAAGCAGGACCCCTCACTTAGCACCCTGTCTGATTCTTCCACGTCCTTTGAGCTGTCTCTCTGCCCAGCAAGACCCCAGCCCAGAGACCTCAGGATGGAGGCCCCCAGCTCCACTCTGACTCACCTGGAGGGTGAAGAGGGGGCCCTGGAATGAGCAAAGAGCCCCTCTTCTGACCTCTTCCACCAGGAGAAGCCCGGGTGAGCTCCTCAGGGAGCAAAGAAGCCTCGTGCAATGGCTCGGAGGATGCGCGGGCGATCCAGGTTTGCACTTCTCTGGCAGCCGCTCTCCAGGGACAGATGCCAGGCGGCAAAGGCCACCTGCTCCCGGAGGGGGCAAGGGCCACACTCCCGTCTGCCGGGGAGAGGCAAGGAGAACCAAGATGGTGGCCAGCACCTGGCAGTCACACCTTCCCGGGCCAGGCAGTCCAGGACAGCCCAGGGGCTGGCACCTCGGGGACCCATGAGCCCAGCCTCTGGCCTGGGGCTCCAGCCCGGCCTTGGGGGCCCTGAGCCCTCTGCCTTCCCGATGACAGATCTAAGAGTAATAGCAATTGTAATAATAAGAGCTACCTTTTGTTACCACGTGCTAAGCAGTGTGCTAGGAGCAGCCCCATGTGGTAAGCATGACTGCCATTCCCCTTTGACAAATGGGGAAACCGAGGCTGAGAGGGCTAGTGATGTGGGCAAGGCCCACAAGGCACCGGAGCTTTGAACATATGCGCATACCCTCGATTCTACCGTGCCTCTCCCTGGGGGGCTTCTCCTGGCAAAGTTCCTAGAGCAATCAGACTCCACTAGGCCTTTTCCAGAAAGGGGCTCCTGAGAGGCAGCCCTAGCCACCCCCAAGGAGCAGGCAGTAATTCTGTCCAAATGAGCGCTTCCCCTCAGGAGTAGGAGACATCCTGCACCACTGTAGAGAAAGGATGGTCGGGCTAAAGAGATGGCATTTTCCAAATGTGGGGTTTGGGGGGGATGCACATCTGCAAGGTGGCAGCATTTCCCTCCCTGGCTCTCTTGAGAATGTTTAAATGGGGAGGTCTTGGGACATGGGACCACTGGCCAGAGCCTGGTACAGGTAAAAATGCCTGTCGACTGATATACTGATGTGGCCGTGGTGGAGAGGGGAGTCACGGGCGGCAGGGGCAGGGCCCTGGGCACGCACGAACCATGAACACAGCAGGCCATCTCTGCAAACCACGGGTGATGCCAGCCCCAGTGGTGCACCCTGGCTTTTAAAATTGAAATAGATCACTGACGGGAGGCTGGACATCAGGAGGGCCCCTGACCACACCCCTGGCTCCCCGGGTGTTGGGGAGGAGGTCCTGGGGCCAAGCGGCAGGTCCCTGAACGCTGGTGGAGCCCAGCAGGGGGGGGCCGGTGGGTCACTGGGGCAGACCGTCTCCAATCATGCTGAGCACAGCACATCACTTCGTTCAGGGACCCAGAGTAAAATATACAGCTGGGTCTAGAGTTGATTCAGTCCTTAACTCGTTCAGGATCGCTGGCAGAGACACCGAGGCGGCAGGGGAGGGAGAGAGGCGGGTGGCATCCTGGGGAAGGGGTTAGAGCCATCGCTGGGTGGTGGGGGGCAGGCTGGGCACACAAAAAGAAATCATAATTACTTTCAAAGCCCCTCTAAAAAACAAACAAGAATTGGGAGTTTTGGGAGGGATGACTGTGTGTGTGTGTGTGTGTGTGTGTGTGTGTGTGTGTGTGCTGGGGGGAAGGGGAGCACTTGTTTTCTACCCACTGCCAAATTCTCATTTACTGTCAGCTTCAATCCATTGGGAACTCCTCACTGACTCAATCGCCTTTTCACGGGGCAAGGAGCCTGCACAATGCACGGGACTTTTCAGCGCCACGTCAGCGTAGGGTGCTGGGCAATGTGTGGGCATAAACACATCCCTCCCAGAGGCCACCGACCCCACCCCACCCAACCCCTACAACCCAGTGCTTGGGTCACATCCGTGCACGTCTATTTTAATACTTTAGATTTTTTTATGTGGTTTGGCCAGGATGAGTGAGAGAGAGAGAGAGAATGGACATGTATACGCACAGGTGCACTTATATGTGTGTTGGGAGGGGGCATAGAGGCTCCAGCTCACAAGTAGAAGGGCCTGCAAGAGTTAATTCTGGGGCAGATCCAAGTCCTCCTCTTGCCCAAAGAAAGGTGGGATGGAAAGAGGTGAAAAGAAAGAATCCAGATTCGATTCCCAGAAAAAAAGGGATTTGGGGATACATTTAAACTAATTCAGGAAAGTGTTGGTTACGGATAAATCAGCATTTGGTGGAGGAACGTCTCTTAGAACTTGGCAGCAACAAAAGTGCTTCAATAATCACTATAAAAACAATATCAACAATTATAGTCTATTATAGGAATGGTCATCCCTATTTCTCGAGTGCTCTCCATGTCCTAGCACTACGCTGGATGCCTGCATGCATCACCTGGGCTGATGAGCACAAGAACACAAAAGGCAGGTCCTGTTTACCGTCAGTCCAACTGCACAGTTAATCCCCTTCCCAAAGCCGAGAAGAAGGATTTAAACCCCACTCTGTCTAACGCCAGCCTGCAGTGGAGTCTGAAGAGAAGACGACCCCGGCACACAGGGGCCTCTTTGGCTCCACTGCCCAGCAGGTAGCTCTCTGTTACTCAGGCTCCCTCTCAGCACCGCCCCTTGGGGGCTCATCCTTCGCTGAGGGAAGCTGTCCAGTAGAACTTCCTGCGATAATGGAAATGTTCTGTATCTGTGCTGTCCACTTGAAATGTGGCTAGTTCAAGTGAAGAAACTGATTTTTTACCTTATTTACTATAAATGCATATTGCCTCATATGGCTAGTGACTATTGTAGCGTTCAGTAAAGATCCAGAACCTTCCAGCTACCCCTTTCCCTCCTAGCCCAAGAGCTATTTCGGAAATAAACTGAGTGTCAGAAGACAGGCGTGGGACCCCGCCCCCAGGAAGGGCCCCACCCTCAGCCACCAAGCACCCCCTCCACTGTGTCAGTCTTCCAAAAGCATGCGTCTCCTTCCAGCCTATCTATCTCTTCCCTTCCTTCCTCCTTTTTCTCCCTCCTTTCCTTTCCCTTCCTCCCTTCCTTCCTCTCTTCCTTTCTTTTCCTTCCCTTCTCTCCTTTCCTTTTCCCTCCCTCCCTCCCTCCCTTCTTCCTTCCTCTCCGTCCCTCTCTCTCACCCTCCTTCCCTCCATTCCTTCTTTCCTCTTTCTTGGAAAAAAGCATCAGTTTAATTAGATAAACCCTCTGAGCACGTGGCCTGGAGTTCGTCATGGAAATTAACCTGCTCCCAGATCACAGATAGTGAAACAAGAACCGGGGTGTTTCGGCATAGCACAGTGAAATGGGAGAGGCCCATGGAGTTTCATACGTCTTCCCTAAGTGCCCCTCGCCCCCCAGCGCCCCCCGCTTCTCAGCCCCCCCTGCCCACCCCGCCTCTGTCCCTGCCTCCAGGCCTCCTGCCTCCTCTCCCGGCCCTGCCCTCCCACCTCCACCCAAGCCTGAGGAGTGGACCTGGGGGGAAACCTCGGCACCCTCCACACGAGGGGCTAAAAGGACACGGACCACACTGGCCCGGCTCAGCCCTTCCGCTCAGCACTGAGTCCCAAGCCAAGCTCCGGCTCATCCAGGGACCCAGCTGAAGCCTAGTCCCAGGCTGGCCTGTAAATCCTCTCACCCGCACCCTACTCCGTGCCGCTCCCCGGCCTACGCGGTCCATGAAACAGTGCCCAAATTTAAGCCTCAGTAAACGTTAGCTGCAATTAGTGTCCTCTCCTTCAATATCCTACAAGATAGGTATAACGACACCCATTTTGCAGATGTGGACGCAAAGGATTAAAGGAATTAACTTGCCCAATGGAAGAAACAAATCCACATCGGGCTCAGCCTGACTCCAAATGCGTGCCCTCAGCCCTGCGCCAGCCACACCGTCTCCATCATGCAGGAACCTGCACGCACAGGCCTCTGGGAATCGCCAGCACTCAGAAGGAAGCTGGCCGGCAGTACAAGTAGAGTCCACCAGCTCCTTGGGCCAGTTCCCAGGGTGTGCCCGGGCCCTCACCCCTGCTGCCTGTCCCAAACAGCTCCTGTGATGAAACTGCCCACCCCACTGAGCTCCAGGAACCTCCAGTATGGCCACAAAAGAAAAGAGAGATTGATGACCCCTGCCCCCATACTGGCACTGCCGCCAACTGTGGGGGCAGCCTTACCTCTCGTCCCCCCCAACCTGTCACCAACGACACCAGGAGGACCCCGAGGCAGCCCAGAGGGACGAAACACAAAGGCCGAAACGTCCAGATACCCTGGCCCACCACAGTCCCCAGCAAGGCAAGGACTTCCTTTCTCACCCCCAGGGGGCTTCAACAACACACATTCACTCATCTAACCCTCACGGCAACCCGAGACAAATGCTGTTATCCCCATATCACAGAGGAAAAGACTGAGGAAATAAGTGATGGAAGGCCACATGGCTTTGCTCCCCGCGTATGTGCTCTGAACCCCAATAAACACAGCTCCTTGGTGATCTGAGGGGCTTCAGAGCTCAAAACAGCATCCTGCATTGGGGTCCCCATTCTTCCTGGAAAGCAGCTCCCCCCCAAGAGAGCCACCCCACCAGCTGACACACAATGCAACCCCAGCATCACTAGGTCAAGGCCCACAGCTTTCTGGAATGGAATTCACGGGGGTCCCCTTTTGAGGCTGAGACCATATCACAGGAAATTGGTTCATCTGACATTGGGGACAGTGTGCACTTGACAAAGCGACCAAGATAAATTCTTCATTATGCTTAATCGTTGTCAAAGGACTTTCGCAGCCACGAGCATTAGGACAAGCCTGTGAGGTCAACAGGGTCAGAGGGCCTTCGACAAGTGGGGAAGATGAGGCCCAGACAGCGATTTACTGCAAAGCTGGAAGAGGGACGGGGGTCTCCTGATGCCTCCTAGCCAACAGGGCCACACCCCGCAGGACCCTGGGCTGGTAGAGAGGGGTGGGACTTGGTACGGCAGGGCAGTGGACAGCCAGACTTCACCGAGCTCCGGACCACCCATCCCCAGCCAGATGTGCTGGGGCTTGGCCTGTGGCCCCCCCAAGGATCATATTTCCCTGAAATTCCCAAAGGAGCCGCTGGGGCTAGTGGGCCCGGAAATGGCCCTCACATAGCAAGCTGCGCAGCTGAGCTCCCCAGGGGCCGGGGGGCGGGTAGAGTTGGAGATGCTGGCACGGCCCCCGTGGGTACTCTGCCAGCAATTAGTGCTGGGGAAGGGTGCCAGCCTGGCAGAGCTCATCCCCCCACCCCTTCTTCTCATTTACACACACACACACACACACACACACTCGCTCACCCACCCAGAGACCAGCAGAAGAGAAGCAGTGCGGCTTCCTTTCGGTAAATCTCATCAGCAAGGCACACGCAGGGCATGCAATTTGGTCATTACTGCTTTTAAATGACACAAAAGCAGAATCCATCCCCGCCATTAACCCATCCCGCTCTCCCTCTGGGTGCCCACCAGCTCAGTCACCAGCCTTCACTTCACCTCCAACTCCCACACACCCCCTTTTGCCCGCTCCCCAGAAGTTGCTTTCCAAAAGAAAACACGTAGCTTAAAAAAAAAAAAAAAGCCTACAATAAGTTGAAACTGGATTGTGCTGTTCTCCCTGCCCACCCTTCATCCCAAAGAAAGCCATCCACGGTTCAGACATGACCTTGCCGTAGACCCTTCCTCAGTCACCCGGGGAATCCTGGACCGCCGAGGCTGCCCTTGGCTGGGGTGGCCATCTCCCAGACCTGCTGAGCAGGTGTGGTCCTTCAGGGGGAGACCCTGTGCACTGGCCCTTGACCCACCCTTGGGGGACCCCCAGGTCAAGGTCCTGTCTTACTCTTCTCTCCCAGGACCGAGGCTGGTGGGAACAGGAGGGGCAGTGAGGACCAATTTTGCTCGCCAGAGTGTGGGCCCCCCCATGCCCCTTCACTGCCCCCTCTCGGCACACCTCCCTGTCCTGGAGGACTGGAAAGAACCACAGAGTAGGAGACCTCAGAGGGTCCTTAGCCGGGTTTATAAGATCCATGAAACCCAACAAAATATAAGTAATATTTATGCTTATGAGATTTTTTTATTAAGAAGATTCTCAAAGGGGACACTGAACTCGAAAGAAAGGGAGAACTACTGCCCAAGACAACCGCCCCATGGCCAGGTGGCTGAGGTCCAAGGACGCAGAGACGGCAGGCCAGACACCTATCGTCCCTCCTGCAAGTGTCCCTGTCAGCTGCCCCCCTGCTCTGCTTGAGGCTGGTCACCCACCGGGAGTGCCCAGGCAGGGAGCTGTGCCATGGTCCTGGGCGAGTGCCCACTCACCCTCCTGCCCGCAGACCGGCAGAGGGAGAGCACAGCGGAGCCCACCGGCGGCGGGAAGGCGAGCGGGAGCCAGCGGCTGCTCGGCCTGGAGAACCTCGCAGATCCTCTAAGCCACCTAGTGTCCGGAGCTGAGCTCCGGCCGCCGCTGCTCTGTCCCTCCCGCTTCCCAGAGCGGCTGCAGCAGGGGAGCCCGTGCAGGCAGCGGTAGGCCTGTGTGGGGCAAGCAGGCCTGCCCTGCCCCGCTCTCGCCTTCTCCAGGAGCCTGGGGCCAGGGCACCCAGGAGGCGCAAAGGCCCTGTGGCCCCTGCCCCCCACCTCACCCCACACACCAGGGCCTGGTGGTCACCATCACCCCTGCCCCTCACCCCCAGCAAGATACTCTGTCCTGGGGATCCCCTGGGCCAACTCTTCCACCCTGGTCTTCTCCAGGATCCCCCCAGTATCCAGGCCTCAGCGAAGCCCCAGGCCTGCCACTCCCCCAGGGACTCCTGGGCCCCCACCTCCCACCCCCTCCTCTGCTGTCTTTTTTCTCTGTGTCCTCAAGACTCCTCTCACCTTGAGAAGTGTTAGGATTACCCAGCATTTACACTCAATGCTCTTCTTTATTCCTTAAGACTTATTAAGAATGATAATGAGTTCCGAAGGAGCCACACATCCCTGTCTCTCTCTCTCTCTCTATCCTTTCCTCCCCCCCTTTGCTCTCTTTCTCTACGTGCCTTTTCCATCAAAGACACACAGGACAAATCCAGACCAAAAGGAAAAGGAAAAAAAAAATTCCAACAATATGGAACGAGGGCACTTAAGAATTTATATTCAATAAATCCATCTCTCTTCCTTTCCCTAGTTGTTCTCAATTATTCGGATTTTTAAAAGAAAAAAAAAACAGTAACAACAGCTCCCTTTCCCTTCCCAGAGTCGTGGCCACCCCTCACTCAGCTGGACTTTGACCAGGCGGAATGGGAGAAGGGCTCAGCCTGCCCGCAAAACCTCCTTAGCGGGCAGCTCTTAAACGGTTGATTAATTTTTGCAGAATTTACGAGAGAGGCTTTAGCTTTTTCTCCCCCAAGCTGGGGCCTCGGAATCACAGCAACTTAACTTGGTGAACTTGAGGTGGGCAGAGCCGGGGGTGCCCCTGCCCCCAGGGGCTTCCCACAGCTGGAGCCACGGGCAGGCAGGCGACAGATGGAAGACATAGAGGCCACGGCTGGGGCAGGGGACAGACACGCTGACGGAACGGCGTGGCACCCAGAGGGCCCCCCAGGGGCACCCAGATGACACCGCTAACTTCTGGCTCTTTGGGACTTCTTCATTTCAAAATAATAAGGCCAGCAGAGAGTGGGCAGAGGCTGAGCCAAGCCTCGGTGCTAGCCAGAAGGGTCCTGCTGGCACCCACGGAGCGGCCCATGCTCCCCGGGCAGAGGGACCTGCCTTATCGGGCCGCCAGGCTGCCCTTCAGAGAAGGGGAAGAACAAACCCTAATGAAATTACGGTTTTTAAAATGTCTATAAATTAAATCTCTCGCGCTCTCTCATTCTGTGAATCTCCCCCTGAGCCGCCGCCTCTACACGGCTTGTTTGCCTCTATTCGGCTCCCTGGGCTCATGTCTGGTCTTCTGATATAGACATCAAGAGGTTACGGGCTCAATTACAACTCCGCTGGCTTCTCAGCACCAGGCTTGCTGGGCCTTCTCTTCTCCTCTTCAGAAACCAGATACCAAACAAATCTCCCTTCGTCTTCATATTTTTATTTTTAATGCCAAAAGCCTAAAGCCTCATTCGGTTGACTCCCAGCCTTTTTTAACTTGGTTCAGATAGGGGGGAAATATTCTTTTTAAGTGTGTCTGAGTCCAACATAAACGCTTTTCTATTTCTCTCTCTCCGCTTTCTAAGGACACATACAAAACCTTTGCTGTACATGAAATTGTTTTGGGGGGGGGGAGGTTAGACAGAGCACAAATGTGCTTAATTTCTGCATGTCCGTGGTGCGTGTGGGGTGGTTAGAAGGGGCTGCTGAGGATACTGGCTGAACGTCGAACATGTTTCTAAAGTTAAGGGTGACATCGGAAGACTTCTTAGCAAAAGAGCCATTTGAAAAGGTTGGAAAATAAGTAGTGATTTTTAAAATGGAAGAAAAAGAGAGAGATGCTTTCTATATAAATTCACATCCTCAAAAAGCCCCATTACCACCCTCACTCCCGGCAAAAAAAAAAAAAAGTAAAAATTACAAGCCTTAGTTTATCATCGTAGCTGTTGATTCCTGAGAAGCAGGAACCAGCTTCAAGTTGTAGGTCTAAGGGGAAAAACAACACCAAAACCACACTATAATTCTGGAAATAACAAACCTGAGGGGATTCCAAACGCCACTTTTTCCAGGAAAAACAAACCACATACAGTTGCAGCAAAGGCTTGGAGAAAACTGAAGCTTTAAGGTAAATGAAAAACAAAAACTTTGTCTTTGCAATTAACAGGACTGGGAAAAAGGACGGGGTGGGGGGAGAACATTACTAGCAACTCA
>JAQZBX010108548.1:0-10545 GCA_029593785.1 Cabassous unicinctus
TTTTTTTTTTTTTTTGCATCAGGATGGATTCATGACATCTCTTTCATACTTTGGGTTTCGATGCATTACTATTTCACTTATTCAATTTGTCCTATTTTGGCCATAAAATCTCATTCAGCTGCACTCTGTTTCTCTTTACTATGACCCTATCATTGAGGGGTTTATTTTAGTACCCATTTACTCTTTGGTACTACAAAATGTGCCAAGTGCTTCTTCCATATTTCTGTCATTGAGTCAGCAATTTCTTCAAGAAGACACTTATGGAGAATGGTGGTAAATTCTAAGGTCTGAGCACTAGTTTTGATCCTTGTTACTGAGGACTCTAAGCCCTCTCTGCAGAGAGTATAAGAAAATAAATGTGTGTATACTAAGCTTGTACATATGAATGTCTAGAAATATGTCTGCATACAACTCTCCACATTTATATTCAACTACACATGAGTTCATACTCTTGTGTCTAACTCTAAACCATTATCACATAGAATATTCTAACCTCCTCCCCTTGCTTATCTGTAAGCACTCACTTCACCGTATTAAATATATTCCCTCATCTCCCATCTGTTTATGAATTTCCTGATTCCAGTGTACATGTATAGAATTATTAAAATTGTTAATCCATACATGGTGGAATGCTACTTTACTAGAGTACTGTACTTACACACAGTTTCTTTTGACTTCATTTTATAGGCTCCATTCATAGCCAATATTACTTTTCAGCACCTTTGCCCTCAGCCCCTCTTGTCAGGGCAAATTATACATTTTTATTTAGTTGGATAGAATTGCAACATTTTCAGTCTATGTGGAATTCTCTTGACCTTGTAAATGATTTTTACTTGCATACATAAAGTTCACTCTTTGTGTTGTCAAGATTAGTGGGTTTTAACAAATGTATGGTGTTATGTGTCTACAATTACACAATATACAGAATAGACGCATTGCTCTAAAATTTCCCTGTGCTTCACCTGTGCGTCCTTCTCTGTCCTCAGTCCTCTGGCAATTTCTGAGCATCCCATTTGTTGCATTGTTTAGCATTACTCAGAAGCTCATATAATTGATATCAACATATGCTGCATTTTAAAACTGGTTTCTTGAATTAGCAATAATCACTTAAGGTTAATCCATATATTTTTTGGCTGGATGGAACATTTCTTTTCATCTCAGCAATGTTCCATGGTATAAACACAGAACAGTGAGTTCACCTAGTAACCTATTGAACAACATCTTGTTTGCTTTCAGATTTGAAGACAACAAAAACAGCTCCAGTAAACATTCGAGTGTGGGCTTTGTGCAGACTCAAGTTTTCATATCAGCCACATATATAGCTAAAAGCAGAATTGCTGGATTATATGGTATGACTATGTTTAGTTTTACTAGGAACTGTTAAACTGTCTTCTGGCTGAACCATTTTGTGTTCTCAAAGGCATGTGTGAGAGAGGTGCTATTGTACATACTCAGCATCAATTTTATTTATTTATTTATTTTAATGTTAAAATTTTAAAGTAGGTTTAGATTTCATAAATTTTACATGAGAATATAGGGGATTCCCATATGCCACCCCAACCCCCTCCCATTCACTCCCATATTAACAACGTCTTTCATTAGGATGGTACATTTCTTACAATTGATGAACACATAGTGAAGGATTCCTTCTAACCATGGACTATTGTTTGCTTTATAGTTAACAGTCTGTTCTGCACAATTTTAGGTTATGACAAAACGTATTGTGGCCTGTATCCATCATTGCAACTTCATGCAGAACAATTCTAATGTCCTGAAATTGGCCCCGTGTAACACCTGCTCTTCCCTTTCCCTCCACTCAGAATCTCTGGTGGCCACTGTCTCCATATCAATGATAAAAATTCTCCCATTGCTAGAATAATAATAAATTGTTTTAGTCCATTGTTCATTTCCAAATCTTGAGAATTTTGGGATTGTGATGCCCACTTTATTTCTAATTTGGAGGGAGCTTAGATCCCATGGGACAAATGGATGGAACTACCTTGCTTGCAGTTGCAGACACTCTCCGTTTCTTGTGTTCGGCGTTGTTCATTACCATCTCCTTGTTTGTTGTCCAGGGTGAATCCAACAAACTGGAGAGTAGCTGTTGAAACTCTTCTTAAATTCAGGGCTCAACCAGCACTTTAAGAGGCCAAAGATTTGAGTTGGGGATATAAATATTTAACTTGTATAGTGCTAATCATAGGTTCAAATAAAAGGGACAGAAGAGCCATGTGTTGGGAATCAATAAATAAGTCTAACTCTTTTACACTGGGGAGCATAAATTTCAAAGTAAGGCCCACTGACAGAATGCTGAATTCCTGAGATTCTCTGCCCTGCTTTTAGTGTCTAGATGTCTCTAGAGCCATCAGGATCCTTGCTGTTTGATGCACTGTTCACTGTGGCAATCAATGAGATCCTGCTGAGCCGTGCATAAGCTTAACCTCTGAAATGACCTCCAACTAATTTTGAAATCTCTTAGTCATAAAAACTCATTGGTAATTAGACCTTCTCCCTTTTGGTCAAGGTCTTTTTCCAGATGCATTTCTACTTGGCACTTGGTAATAATACCTAAGTGCCAGGGAGTTTGAGCTCCTTTTTGTATGCTTTTTTGGGAAATGTATATCTTCTTAGGATAGGATTCTGTTCAGATATTTTGCCCATTTTTAAATTTAGCATTTGCTTTCTTATTTTGAGGTTTTAAGAGTAATATGTACATTTGTATACAAATCATTTATCAAATGTGTTTTGTAAATATTTTTTCCAAATATCTAAAATTTCCTAAATCCCTTATCAATGTCTTTCACAGAGCAGAAATTTTAAATTTGAATAAAAACTAGCTTATAAATTTTACTCTCTTATGGGTCATGATTTGGTTGCTGTATCTAAAAACTCATTACCATAACACAGGACCCTAGATATTCTTTATGTTTTAGTCTAGCACTTTTACAATGCATTTTACTTTTAAGTGGTATGATTCATTTTGATTTAATTTTTGTGAAATGAATAAAATCAGTGACTAAGTTCCTTTTTTGTTTGGCATGATCATATCCTATTCTTCCAGCTCCACTTGTTGAGAAGACCATACTTACTTCATTGAATTGTCCTTTTCCTCTGTGAAACATAAGTGGACTACATTTGTGTGGGTTTATTTGTCTATTTAATCCATAGGATTCTTTTTAATTACTGTGTTTTTATAATAAGTGTTGCAAACAGGTAATGTGGTTCCTACAACTTTCCTCTTCTCCTTCACTATCTTGTCACAGGGTACAAAAAGACGGGTCATAATGTTTGTTGATTAAAATAAAATCTGAGACAATTTGTAATGGTAAATATTGCTGTGACAAAGTGTTTTCTATTATGGACAAGCATTTTCAGTCAGTAAAAGAATCAAGGAGAAGCAATAACATATGTTTTCCCTGACATTTTCAGATAAGGGCACTAGATCTATATAAAATTAATAAAAATATTAACTGAATGTGTTTACAATACAAACCATACCATTTATACCTTATTCTGATCAATACTTGTGGCTAAAATTGCATTGCTCTGATATCTTTACCAGGAAATTCATCATCTACCTGGAAAGAGAAAACCAAACATATGCTTTAGAATTTCCCCTCCTGGGTCTCTCAGAAGACACAGAAGTGCAGCCCGTCCTCTTTGGGCTTTTCCTATCCATGTACCTGGTCACCCTCATGGTGAACCTGCACATCATCTTGGCCATCATCTCAGACTCCCACCTCCACCCTCCCATGTACTTCTTCCTCTCTTACTTGTCTTTTTCAGATATCTATTTCACTTCCACCACTGTACCAAATATGAGGCTGAACATCCAGACAGAAAGCAAATTCATAACTTATGCAAACTGCCTCAGTCAGATGTATTTTTACATGCTTTTTGCACAGCTACACATCTTTCTCTTGACTATAATGGTCTATGAACGCTTTGTGGCCATCTGACACCCCCTGCACTACATGGTCACCATGAACCCCTGGTCTGTGTTCTCCTGCTATTGGTATCCTGGTTGTTGAGTGTACTGAACTCCCTTGTACAATGCTTAATCATTTTGCAATTATCTTTTTGTACAGAGGTGGAAATCCCCCACTTTTTCTGTGAACTTAATTAGGTACTCCAACTTGCTTGTTCTGACACCTTCCTCAATGACCTAGCTATGTATTTTGCAGCTGGGCTTCTGCGTGTTATTCCATTCACTGGAATCCTTTTCTCTTACTCCAAGATTGTATCCTTCGTTTTGAGAATTTCAACAGCTGGGGACAAGTGTAAAGCGTTTTCTACTTTTGGGTCTCACCTCTCAGTAGTGACCTTGTTTTATGGTACAAGACTCGGAGTGTATCTTAGCTCTGCTGCTACACAAAACTCAAGGGCAAGCGCAATAGCCTCAGTGATGTACATGGTGGTCACTCCCATGCTGAACCACTTTATCTACAGTCTTAGAAACAAGGACATAAAGCAGGCCTTAAAAAAGCTTAGAAACAGTCTCTCTATACAAGGATTCATTGTGTCAATTTTAGAAAAGTGCTCATGATTGACAGAAGTCAAACACTGGGAGATCTAAATCTGGATTCTTTTTAAGTGTATAGAAATTTAATTTGTAATTTGACAAATAATAAACTTCTATTTATTTAATTTTTGTATATCAAGTACACCTGTTTTCTGTATTATTTTACATCATGTGATCAATCTTATTGTATTCTCTGGAATCAGTATAGAAAGCAAACTGCTGCCTGATTTTTCAGCAATAAAATATTAAATACAGGTATTTCTGTATATTTACAATTATAGCAAGTTCTGGACTGATGAGGGTATACTGCAGTTACTGCCAGATGAAAACAAGTGTTTGATTTATATGATTTTGGTGAAAAATAATCACTCATAGCAAAGGCTGTGTACCAGCTACCATGTTTTTTGTTCATTGGCTCCAGAAAGAATTCACATCCTGAACTGGAGACATTGTCTGACTGGTTTACAATAATCCGCATTCTGTCTCCGATATGGTCTTTTTCCTGCACATTGTCAATCATAAATTGAGTGAGGTTGTAATCAGCAACACAATCCCTGATTCTTCAAACTTTGATGGTCTCAATAATTTCTGTGATTCTTCCAGTGAGGTAAGGTTGTCTCTTTAAAAATTATTTTCAAAATTAAGGACATTTTCAGGAAATTTTTCTCAGCACTTCCTACAATAATAGTTCAAATTTACAGGTCATAATACCAATGTGGTGTTTCCCCCATTTCCTACTATAGCTTTTTAAACAATTGAAGTCAGATAGTAGACCACAATTGCAGATGTTTATGTAGACCCACTGTGTACATTGTGAGGTAGACTAAGGTGAATGATTCATTTGTCACCTGATTCCTGGGCTATCACTAAAAACAGCAAACCAGAGTGGCATTTTGGAATTAGTGATTTCTCTGAGCTATTGGTCATTTTTGAAAATAACTGCTTATATATTTGCATTCACTTCTCATTCTTTGGGAAAGCTGTGAATTAATTTCTATTTTGTAATTTATTAAGACACATATTCAGAATCTGATGTCATACACATCAGAACTGCATTTTTCTTGGAAAGTTATTTCACTCATGTAGTCTTATAAAATTTCTCGGATTTGATTGCAACCATTTTTATTTGAGAAATAAAAATCTCAGCTTGTCATTTCCTTTTGGAAGTCTTACCCTTGCAAGTAAGAGCCACTCCTCACTCCATATTCCTTGAATTATGATTCCCAGCAAAATCACTTATCACATAAATCAGTCAGTTTGTCAAAATCTTTCCTAGGCAATGTCTTTAGAGGTAATGCAAAAAATATATTCTGAATAATCTTTCCAAGCTATACATACACAATCGTGTACATTTATCTAGTGGAAATAGTGTCATTGGAAATCTCACTCCCAAAAATTTGATTTATCAATTCGCAGATTCATATCCTGCAAGACTGTTCTTGAGCAATCAGCTCTTGTACAAAATATTTTACATGTATGGCTTCTTTACAAGCAGAAATCTCTTTCCAAAAAAAGGTTTCAATAATTTTGACATTAGTCCATTGTTCATTTTAGGGAATGAACAATGGACTCAAGTATACTTATTATTATTCTATTGTACACTTACTATTGTTATAGCAATGTTAGAACTTTTATCATTGATATAAAGGCAGTGGCCACCAGAGGTTCTGAGGGGAAGGAAAGAGAAGAATTGGAGTAATACGGGGGCTTTTTACAGACATTAGAATTGTCCTGCATGCCATTTCAATGATAGAAACAGGCCATTATATATTTTGTCATAACTATAAAATTGTGCAAGGCAGTGTAAACTAAAATCTAAATAAAAGTCCATGTTTAGTAGCAGTGCTTCAATAAGTATCCATCAATTGTAACAAATGTATCAGACTAATGAAAGATGTTGATGTTGGAAAGTATGGGAGGGTGAGGGGGTAGAGCATATGGGGATCCTCTATATTTTTTATGTAACATTTATGTAATCTAAAGCTTCTTTAAAAATATAAAAAATTTTAATTAAAAAGGAATTTTGAGAAATAACTTAAGCATGCACACTCATCTTATTGAAGAAGCTAGATTTATATGTTTCAAGTAATTGGAAGTATAGAAAACACTGAAAAACAGATAGCCTAAGAAAGTTGATACTTCTGTTACCATTAGGAACACTGTGTAATCAAGAAGACACCACTAAAATTATTGGCACCACTAATATGCCTCCTTTCTGCAATCAGGTAACTGGAAGCTCATGCCTATAAGGATTGGTTAAATAGGCACTATACCTGCTAGTTCCCCATCCTCTGGAGGACAGGAACACAAGCTAGAAAGAGGTAGAAAGGGCTGCAAAGAGCCATGTACCACACCCACCTCACACCCGGTATGGTGTAGACTGGATGGTAGATGTGAAACTTACTTATATTTTAAATGTAATTAAGGAAAGAGGGTGATTGTATTTCTTTCTTTTTTTTAAAATTAATTAATTTATTTATTTATCCCCCCCTTGCTGCTTGTGTTTGCTGCATCGATTCACTGTGTGTTTCCTCCTTGTCTGCTTATCTCCCCCTTGCTGTGAGGTCCTGCGGCATCAGCCCACTGCTCCGCGGGGGCCGGCCCACTCTCACAAGGAGACCCCAGGAAGCGAACCTGGGGCCTCCCACATGGTAAATGGGGGCTCTATCAATTGAGCCACACCTGCTTCCTGCTGTGTGGTCCCCCTGCATCAGTCCACCCCGCAGCGCGGGCCGGCCTGCCTGCCCTCACAAGGAGGCCCCGGGAAGCAAACCCGGGGCTTCCCATATGGTAAACGGGAGCTCTATCAATTGAGCCACACCCGCTTCCCTGTATTTCTTTCAAAGTTCCCTAAGAGCCTTCTCTGTTGCCTTTCTAAATATCTTTCTGATGCATTGATTCACATGCTAAGATTTTTTTAAGCACACGTCATGAGTGAGTAATGGAGAGCTTTTCAACTCTACTATATCCTCTTAGGACTTACATACTTAAATAGATTTTTATATCCTTCCTGATTACTGCATCTTCTATTTTCCTTTCAAAGATAAAAAGTATTACTGGCTTTGTCAGTAGATTTTTCTCTTCTCCAGGACCCCACAATCTGTGGAAACAATGATTCAATCTAAACTGAGTGTAGAAATTTATTCTGATGGAAAACTAAATTTTCTCTTTAAGAAACTATAAATGTCTCCAAGAAAAAAAAATCGCATTGTCGCCTATCAGTGAAACTTAAGTGCAATTTAGGGTTTTTTTAAAGGTAAAACTTAAAGAAAGACCCTAAAATAGAGATTTCATCTGAGGAAACTTCCATAAATTGAGTGAGAGTTAAAGACTAGTTTACAGATGGAAATACTAGTGTTTTTCCTGGAGAAGTAGGAGCCTTGATTGCGGCCTGTAAACCATGAAATATATGTTATATAGAAGGAGGAAAAGAATTGTTTTGAGTGAGTTCTGCTCTGTTCAATTGTATTAAGTTGCTTAAATAGAATAGTGATTTTTGAACCCTACCATGAGAAATTTAGAAAAGATGAACACTGTCAATTGAAGATTAACTGCTTAGCGTGGGGGAGTGAGAATAAACACCCTCAGGTCCAAGAACGTCATTGAAACTAAGATACAGTAGATAACAGTAACAGAGGATTTACTTCATATAATGCACCGTAATAACGTAGCCTGTGTCTAAGTGAGTTTATGTCACACATAGGAGAAATGATTCCTTCCTCCACTGCCAAGAGCTGAGTTTCCAAGAGATGAAAATGCTAGAGTAAGAGTACCGGATGAGAAGGCCCTGGGTTTCATCTCCTAGTGTCTTTCCCCAATGACACCATTCTCATTTCCCCTCACCTCCAGACCACCCTTCTCAGAATATTTGGAAGCACACTCATAGCACTGAGACACATTATCTCAAATGTGCTTACATATGTGTTTCATCTCCTGGAGTTTCCAGAATGAGGATATTTTGCATTTATTTATTATCCAAGTAGGAAACCACCAGTGGAAAAAAAAATCACTGGAATGAACCACAGAAGTTTACTTTTGCTGTGGAAAGAAAATATCCTTGGAGGGAATTATTTACTGGAAGTACCTGCAGGGATACAGAGAAAGTGTCAGATATCAGAAAATCCACAGATATAAATTTCATTTATTTTCTAAATTTCTGTTTCAGGGTGGGTGGGACTTTGGTTTCCATTGCAGCTAAATTTCTACCAGTTCCACTACATGGATGTTTTAAAATTTCATCATTGTATATTTCAGTAATTGGAGGTTATATTTATTTGTTATTGAAATATGTTTATATCACTTTATATATTGCAATGTATATTTTTGCTTTCTAAAACTCAATAAAATGTTTAATATTATCTGAATAATTTCAAAATCTGAAACAAAACCTTTTTCCATTGTCTGATTTTCTTCTGGCTCTTAGTTATGGTAACTTGTTTTTTTTATTGTATATGTTGACTTTTAAAATTGTGTTCTGTTTAATTTGTTGGAACCATATTTGTGTGAACTTTTGGAGGTCTTGTGGAAAGAGAGGATTTACATTTGACTTTATTTTGCTTTTAGATAGCCATAAAAATTAAACATTAAGTTTTCCACTTATAACTATTAAGGCCACAAAAGTGTGGTGATTTCAACCTGCACACTTGCTTGTCATCCAGAGGGCTTTCTACCATGTAGCAACAGTGTCAGGACAAGTGTTTATCTTGATGCTCATATTTAATCAATATGTTTATATATTGTTTACCTTTAAAATGCCACTGAAATTCCAAGGATCCCACTTTTATACAGGAATCTCTAACCAGAGTTTCCACTTAGGAGAATTTTGGACTTCATTTTCATATGAAACCTATTCACTAATAGAGAATCTCAAGTTCTTCAGTGATGACCATCTGCCAAAATGCAACTGTCATTTGAACTCTGCTACACATCATGGTCCATTTTATTTTGTGGCTAAATTAATTCCTTTTGTTAGACTAGTTTAGGGATGAGTTTCAAAGATTCAGAGAAATTTATCGGTGTTAATCCTCATATTTTAAAAAAATCACAAATTAATAACCTATCTACAGAATTGTGGGAAATAGAAACAAGAGGTCAAAATTTAAACTTAGTAGAAGGAAGGAAATAATAAGTATTTAAGTGGAGAGAAATGGAATAAAGAATAAAAAAACAACTGAGAAAGTCTTTGAAAGCTATGGAAAGATTTTTATAAATTATAATTAAAACAAATTAAACAATTATAATATATTCTAGAATCTGGTAGTCAGTATGCTTTTAAAGTTATTCACCATTTCAGACTCTGATTAAAGAAAAAGAGATTTTATCTTCCTGTGGGTGAAGGAAGGAAAAAGAACATTTCCTTCATAAACTATAATGATTTCAATTTTATCTAGCCTGGGTGAAATCTTCCTAGGTTTATATGGATTCAAATATACTAAATTAGCATTATATGTGTTAAATGTTGAAGATGAAAATTTCAAGTGTTTGTCTAATGAGAAAATTGGAAACCTCTTTTTTTAAAAAATGTTTTTTGATTAAATTGAAATGAATAATTACTTTTCTTCACAGAACAGAATGAGTAATGTAAGATATAAATAGATAAAGAAAGAAGTAATAGCTTTGTGGGAGTGAGTTCATAGTCAATGATAACTAAAATTTGAGGTTTGTTTAAGAGTATGTTTTTTCCTAAGATAAGAAGGCTAGTTTTTATAAAATCTGGGTGGAAATATGTCAGACAATGCTTGAATGAATATAGAAAATCATAGAACGTATTGTAGAAAGTAGCATTAATTAAGAGAATTTGTTTTGTAAAGGTGATTTTGTCTTGAGATGAAGTAGCTATAGTCTATGTGGTTATGGATTGTGATGGGAAGTTTGTAAAAGCATTTTCTAAGCTGAAAGATTATAATGTATGTGACCGATTCTGGGAATTCATTATTAAGTAGAAATCTAGGAGTTAATATTAATAACAAAAAGTAACTTATGCTTAATTATAAGAAGTTTGTGAAAGCATTTTCTAAACTGAA
>JAQZBX010108549.1:0-10546 GCA_029593785.1 Cabassous unicinctus
GACACATTGTGATTCTGGCAATGGAAGAAATTACAACAATGATGTGGAGGCAGTGGCCACTGTAGGTTCTGGAGGCTGGGAGAGGGAAAAACAGGTGTAACATGGGGACTATTTGGGACTTCGGAGTCATCCTGAATTTCATTGCAATGACAGATATAGGCCATTTTATAGATTCCCATACCCTGGGAGAGAGTGCAAATGTGATCTATGGTCCATGTCCAAAGGCAATGCCCCAGGATGTGTTTATCAATTGCAATGAATGTGCCATTTATGAAGGATGTTATGTATGTGAGAGAGTGTGGGAGATGTGGAGAGTGGGGCATATGCAAATCCTTATATTTTTGGGTAACATTTATGTGATCTAAGTATCTTTTAAAAAATAAAAAATATATATATTATAAAAACATCTCATCAGGACAAGAAATGAACCCCACTCATGTGTACAGAGAGGATGAATTTGTCCCAGCAGTTGAAGGGAATGAGCCACGATGCCACTGATGGATTACTACCATACTCCAATTAGCAATGCAACTAGAAAAAGACCTTCAAATAAAAGGGGGAAAATCAAGGCATCATCAAGGTGACACGTTCTTCCTGAAGACTGGTGTTCTGGGGTTGGCTGCCAGTGATCCTGATCTTTGAATTCTCTGTCCCATTTCAGTACACTTGGCAGACTCTCTTGGCCTCTCCCTTCTCACTTAGGATCCACTGATTTTTAGCTTCTGGCTGCTCCTTCTGTAGATTTTTCTTGATCTGTATAAATTCATTTCTGCTTATGAAAGACACTAGTAATAGAATTAAAATCCCCTCCCTTACTTAGTTGGGATACACTCTTACTGACGTAAACTCATCAAAATGCCCTATTGACAAGGATTCACACTGACAGGAATGGATAATTGAAAGAACATGTTTTTTTAAGGTATATAGCTCCAGACTTCCACATATAATTATGCTTCCTGTTTGCTCTTGCTTTTATTATTTTTCATTTATTCTTTGGAAATAATTGGCTTCAGTTTTCAGTGACAAAATTCTAATATTTTTAACCCCTATTATAATTCACACATTCCTGTGACTTAGCAGAATAGTTTAGTATAGAATATCATTATCTTAAAAAAGTAACATCATTAAAAACTAATTAATTGTTCCTTCATTTAATATGAGTTTTCAAATGATCTTTTTCTGTAATTTGTTATAATGATATACACATATAAACATGCATAATGAACAATGATAATTTGTTGTTTATATTTTCTAATAATCAAATTTTCTACTCTTTGACTAACTGCTCCATACTCACTCTTCAGGTTGAATGTCTGTTTTCGTGCATAGCATATTTTCTCTAAATTGTGTGTCTTCTTATAATGGTTGCATTGATAACCAAGATATCTGATAGAAGTAACAGATTTGATCATGGAAATAAATTATGTAAAATTAGTAGAGATAACTTGGAAAGATATCTCCTTAGGAATGTCATACTTTGCAATTTTAAAGATTTCATAAAGGGTGTACATTTGTCATTGTTAAAGAAAAATGGAGCAATCATTTAAAATCATAAAATTCTTAACCATATTCAAAGAAACAATAAAGCATATATAAAAATTCATAAAAAAGGGAATATGTTTTTCAGGATTATTAATAGAAATTGCATTTCCTGAGTAAGTTAATTCAAAATATTACATGTACTTTATAAAACCTATTACTAAAAATAGATAATAATTGAAGGCAGGATGACAGATCTCAAATCATACTTTAATTTTGGAATATTTAAACAAAAGTCCAATTTGGAACTCTCTAACATTTTCTGAAGGCTAACTTTAAGGACAATATTAAGTTTGCCTTGTCAAAATACTTCACTGACACTCTCTAAGATATTATACAATAATACATATGATAAATTTTCTTTTTAAAGTTTGTTTTTATTTTAAAAGAAGCTTTAGATTACATAAATGGTACATGAAAAATATAGGGTATTCCCTTATGCCCCACACCTTCTCCTCCCACATATTCCCGTATTAACAACATCTTTCATTAGTGTGGTACATATGTTAAAATTGAAAATATATTGAATCATTTCTACTAACCATGGAATATAGTTTACATTAAGGTTTACACTCTTTCCCGCACCACTTTGTAGGTTGTGAAAAAATATATTTTTGCCATGTGAAGCCGGGGTATTCTAATGTCTCCAAAATGCCCTAGGTTACACCGGCTCTTCTCTCTCCCTGACCTCAGGATCTCTCATCGCCACTGCCTTTATGTCAATGATACAAGTTCTTTCATTGCTGGAATAATAATGCCTATTTTGTTCTATAGTTGCATTTCCCCCTTATGTTTGAACATCCTTCAATCGTGAGGATTTTGGGATGGTGATACCAACTCTATTTCTAATTGAGAGGGGACTTTGACCCCATGGGGCAGATGGATAGAACTGACTTATGTGCAGTTATAGATACTCTCTGTTTTTTGGGATGGGTGTTGTCCATCATCAACCTTTTGTTAGTTGTCCTGGGCAAGTTCAGTGAACTGGAGAGTAGGTGTTGAACAGTGCTGAGATTCAGGACTCAACTAGTGTATAAAGAAAAGGAAGATTCAAGCCTCTGAGACATATATCTAATGACCAAAGTGATAATTATAAGTTAAAATAAAAGTGACAGAAGAGCCATATGTTGGGAAATTATAAATGATCTAACACTGTTATATTGGGGATCATATATTCCAAAGTAAGGTCAACTGAGAAGTTGCAAAACTCCTGAGTACCTACAGTGTCTAGATGTCTCTAGGACCCTCAGGAGACCCACTGTTTGAGGCGCTGCTTCCTGTGGCAGTCAATGAGATTCTGATAAGTCATGCATAAGCATAACCTCTGGAATGACTTCCTGACTCACTTCGAAATCTCTTAGCCATATGAACTCATTTGTCTTTACCTTTTCCTCCTTTTATTTGAAGGTCTTTTTCTAGCAGTAATCCATCAGTAGCATGGTGTTTTCAACCTTAAAAACTCATTTGTGTGAATATTTCTCCTTTTTTGTCAAGGTCTTTATCTAAATGTGTTTTTAGTTGGTGCTTAATAATAATACCTTGGTGTCAGGGAGGCTAATACTTTGGAACCATGTCTCATGACCTGTGAAAAGTAGTGAATTTATATGCAGAGTTTGGCTGTATGAAAAGGTACATTTGAGCAATAAGGCTTTCAGGAAGTAGCTATTAAGAAATATATAGTACTAGGCTAAGTTTCAATTTCACAGGAAAAAGTTAATAAGTACAAACTTCAATATCAAGGAACAGGTGCAATATCCTTTCTACCTTAACTAGGCATTGCCCTTTTTCTCAGTGGATTATTGCCATACCATTAGGGAATGTAGCAGGATGTCCCAGGATGGGAATTCAATATTCTTTCATTTATTGAGTGGGTCTCCACCCACTGAGACACTGCCCCATGACCACTTGAACATATTCATATACCACAGAGGCATGTTTCAGGTGAAACCCCTCCCCAAAAATCCTACCATCAGTGACATAACACACCAGTGATCATAACCTGCTACAGTTCAGAGCCTTCTCTGATCCAAAACCTTTCCAAAAACAAAGCCAAAAAAAAACCAAAAACAATTAAAAGTAATAAGAAAATAATATAACAAAACATAAATAAAATATAAAAATTTAAAATATTTTCCTTATTTCTTTCATCAAGATAAGATCTGTTATCTTTTATGTACAGTGACATTTTCCTCCCTATATTCTCCCAGAGTCTTATTTTCTTCACTTTATTTTCAAAAAATCTTTAGGTTACAAAAAGTCATAAAGAAAATATAAGGATTCCCATATTCCCAACCACCTCCCCCTCTCCCTCTCTTCCCTATCAATAACGTTTTACATGTGTATGGTACATTTCTTATAATTGATGTACAAATATGGAAACATTGCTACTAACCGTGATTAATTGTTTGCATTATGGTTTGCATTTTGCAACTTACATAAGTTATAGGTTTTGACAAAATTTAAATGGCCTGCACCCATCATTGGAAGATCATCCAGAATAGTTCTAATGCCCTATGTTCCATCTAGTCTATTCTTCCCTCCCCTCCCCTCAGAACCTATGGGAACCACTAGGTTTCAATTTTTGGAGAATAAAGTTGATAGTTACATGCAATAATATTAAGGGATTGACATATTGGTCTGTTTTCTTTTATTAGCCACTGCCAATGTCCTCAAGAGATTTTTGTCCCTTTAATAACAGAGCAGTACTCCCCAGGATGGGAGTTTAATATTATCTTGTTTATTGAATGGTTCTCCATTCACTGATATAATGTGAGATATTACATCACACATTATAATATGTGAGATATGTGAGATCTCACTATGTGAGATAAACACTTTCATATTACATAGAAACCTATCCCCCCACCACTGACATCTTACAGTAGTATCCCTACTGTGATAATTTGTCCAAAGAAGATTCCCACTATTGTAGCTTTATCCACATACCTACAAATCCCCTGAGTTCACTTGTTCCTTCTTCCAGTCCTCTAACCTCCTGTTTCATGAATAGTTTAAGCAACACAGCAACCTACTACCCCTCACTTTCAAGGACCATCAAACCCACTCACATCACTGCACCACTCTCACCCCAATCCACTGCCTAACTTCCTCCTTCCCTCTTATGATAGAGTTTGCTCATATTGAGTATTGACTCACCACCCTCTCTTACCTTTCCCTCTCCAAATAACCTATCTTCCTGAGTCTGCTTAATTTGCTTAAATCATAAAAGAGAGGGCATGTATTTAAAGTATTTGTCCTTCAGTGACTTTCTTACATCACTAATAAGGTCTTAAACTGCATTCATATTGTCCCATGTGTAAATACTGCATTCCTTCTTCCAGCTGAGTAATTTTCCATTGTATGTATATACAAAAATTTGCTTATCCATTTATCTATTGATGGACACTGGGGTTGTTTCTGACTTTTAGAAGAAGTGAGTAATACCATTATGAACATTGTTGTGCATATATTTGTTCATATCCATGCTTTCAATTCTTCTGGGTATATACCCAGGAGTGGGATTGCTGGATCATATGGCAGTTCTATATTTAGCTTCCTGATGAATTGCTAAACTGTTTTCAACAATGGCTGTACCATTCTCCAGTCCCACCAGTAATGGATGAGTGTTCCCTTTTCTGCTCATCTTCTCCAACACTTGTAGTTCTCTGTCATTATAATAGATGCTCATCTAATGGATGTAAGATGATATCACTTTGCAGTTTTGATTTTCATTTCCCCAATAGCTGGTGATATAAGCAGCATTTCATGTGCTTTTTAGCCATTTGTATTTCCTTTTTAGAAAAGTGTCAATTCAAGTCTCTTGCCGTTTTTTTAAATGGTTTTTTTTTCTTTTAATTTTCATGATGAAGGATTTCTTTATATATCCGGGACATAAGGCCATTATCAGATAAATTGATACCAAATATTTTCTCCCATTGAGTAGGCTACCTATTACTTTCTTGACAAGCTCCTTTGAAGTGCAAAAGTTTCTAATTTTGAGGAGGATTATATATTTTATCATTCACTGCTCACTCTGGCTATAAAATTTATGAAACCATTCCCTACCACAAGATCTAGTAAATTCCTCTCTACATTATCTTCTAGGAATTTTATGGCCTTGGCTCTTATATTTAGGTCTTTTATCTATCTTGAATTAATTTTTTAATAGAGCATGAAATGTTGAACCTTACTCATTATTTTGAATATAGATATCCAGTTTTCCAAGTAACATTTGTTGCATAGGATAATTTTTTCCCAGTTAAGTGGGCTTGGTGGCCTTGTCAAAATCAGATGACCATATATAAAATGATATATCAGAACATACAATTCAGGTCAATTCTTCAATATGCATTTCTTTGTGGAAATATCATGCAATTTGAAAACTCTAGCTTTGTAATATTCTTTAAAGTCAGGTAGCATGATTCCTCCAATTTTGATTTTCATTTTCAATAAGTTTCTGTATTTTCTGGCCTCCTTGCCTTTCCAAATAAATTTCATAATTAGTTTTTCTAGTTCAGTAAAAAATGCTGTGGAAATTTTTATTCAGATTGCATTAGATCTGTAAATCAATTGGGGTATGAAAATCATCTTAATGATATTTAGACTTCCAATCCATGAAAATGGAATATTCTTCAATTTGTTTAGTTTTTTTTAAAATTTCCTTTAAAAATGTGGTGCATTTTACTTTGAGAAAGTCCTTTATATCTTTAGTTATTCTTATTCATAGTTAGTTCAATTATTTTAGTTGTTAATGTAAATGGAATTTTTATGTTGGTCTCCTCCTCAGATTGCTCCTTATTGGTGTATAGAAAAGCTACTAATTTTTTCATGTTGATCTTATATTCTGCCACATTACTGAACATGTCTATCAGACTGGAAGCTTTTTTGTAGATTTCTCAGGGCTTTCTATGTATAGGGTCCTGTCATCTGCAAATAGTAAAATTTTACTTCTTTCATTCCAATTTTGATACTTTTTGTTTTTCTTCCCTAAGTTCTTGAATAAGTACTTTTAGTACAGTATTAAGTAAGAGCAGGGACATTAGGCATACTTGTCTTGTTCCAGATCTTTGATGGAAAACCATTTCCCCATTGAATGTGATGTTACCTGTGGTTTTTTCATATATTCCCTTTATCAAGTTTTCATGTTGAGGAAGTTTCCTTCTATTCCTATATTTTGAAGTGGTTTTTTTTGTTTGTTTGTTTGTTTTCTCTGCTATCACTTTATTTTATTTTTTATTGTGGGTAAAAATCAAAGTTTTCACAATACATACCAATATTTGTAAAATGATATATAAATACATATGCATATATGTGCATTTGTTTACATAAATGTTATTTGTTATATATATATATATTATTTTAAAGGTGCTTAGATTACCTAAATATTACTCAGAAATTACAGGGATTCTGTCAAATGCTTTTTCTCCAACAATAGACATGATCATAAGTGCTTTGTTGAACATTTTAGGGACTTCTGGGAATATGGTGCCAAAGTAAATAGGTAGGGCTAACTCTTTCACAAAACTAGTGGAGGAAAGGTAAAAAACTATTCAAGGGAGATGCTTTGGGGATCTCCACACCAGGAGAGTGTTGTGCATCATCCAGGTGGGACAGGGAAAGAGAGACAAACAGGCCAAAGGTGAACCATTAGTTACTCACCTTTGTGGCTGTGAAAATCACGTATACCTACACTCAAGGTGGATATCCTTAGTAATATCCCTGGCTCACTGAACACAACTGAGTGGCGAAAAATAAGTCTCCTCCTTGAGGAAAAAAAGGGTCTGGTAGAGGACAGAGAGTGATTTCTCTTTAATGAGTTTGCCTGGCTGAGCCCCCTTTGAATCTAAAATATGATCCCAGACAAGATCAAAGTTGTTTCAGGGAGAGAGGACGAGGTATCTGATCAGGTAGGATGTCATATCTCGCCACCCTGGGAAAGAAAGGAACTAGGGCAGTAAGGAGTAGGTGGCGACAAGCACCTAACAGCACAGGAGAGAAAGAAGCCAGGAGAGATATCCATAAAAATGCAGAACACCAACTCAACTGAGGGAAAGGAGGCAGGGAAAGCCGGATAAGCTTTCAAAAGCCTACCTAATCTGTGGAGTGGGTGTTGCTCAGTATAGAAATGCCTTAATCATACTTGGTCACTGGTTCAATTCTCAATACCTCCTAAGAAAAGGTATCCATAAAATGATGCACTGGTTTATTAAGCACCCAGAAATCACCAATTGACAAGAAATTATAAAGTGAGGGTTTTTTTTAAGGATTTTTCAATTTGTTATTTGTATTTGTTATTTAAATTTTAGTTTTATTTTTTTATTCTATACCTTATTTGTTAAAACTGGCTACCTTACTTGTAGAAGGCAGGTTGCTTGGTGATTGATGAACAACAGCAGCATGAGATGCTTACTAGGAGACTAAGAGGGAAGCCTGTTTTTCCTGTTTTCTTATTTTGTTTGCTGTTTTTTCTCTTTCTTTCTTTCTGTTTTTCTTTTCCTTGTTTTTTAACCTTAGCTTCTTTATTTCTTTTATTTCATTTACCCCTTCATTGCTTTTTTCTTCTATGTTTTCTTGTTTTGTCTTCATTTTTTCCTTTTTTCTTTTTCTTATCTTCTTATCTTTCTGTTCTTTTATTTTAATCTATTTTGTCTTGTTCCATTTTTTATGTATCACCTTTTTTATTCTTAATTTTTTGTGAATTTTATTTTGAGATACTTGTGATTGAACCCAGACCTCGAAATAGGAAGCAGATGCTCAACCACTGAGCTACATCTACTCCTCTCCTTGTACTTTTATGATTTTTCAATAATTACCTATTTAATTTCCTGGCTCTTTTAGTTTCCTTTTTATCGTTTTATTACTATTATTATTTCTCATTTATTTTCCATGATCTTAATATTTTTTCATGTGATCACAGACATATACAAGGTTATAGAATAAGTGGAATCAAGTATCAAAAAGGAATCTTAACACAAAACAAATTAAATCCTAGAATAGAAAGTGAAGCTATCCATCTGAATATATCCATCAAGATAAACAGCTACCAATTAAAAATGTTTGCACCTCAAAGGATGTTATCAAGAAAATAAAAAGGCAGCCTACCCAATGGGAGAAAATATTTGGCAACCATATATCTAAGAGGACCCTAATATCCTGCATATATAAAGAAATCCTACAACTCAAAAAATAAAAAGACTAACAACCCATTTAAAAAATGGGCACGTGACCTGAAAAGACACTTCTACAAGGAAGAAATACAAATGGCTAAAAACACATGAAAAAATGCTCAACGTCTCTAGCTATTAGAGAAATGCAAATCAAAACTACATTGAGATACCATCTTACACCCATTAGAATGGCAGCTATTAAAAAAACAGCAGATTATAAGCGTTGGAAAGGATGTGGAGGAATGGGAACCCTTATCCCCTGCTGTAGGATTGTGGAATGGTCCAACCACTGTGGAGGACAGTTTGGCAGTTCCTCAAAAAACTAACTATAGATCTTCCATATGATACAGCAATTCCACTGCTGGGTATATACCCAGAAGAACTGAAAGCAAAGAAATGAACAGATATATGCACACCAATGTTCATAGCGGCATTGTTCACTATTGCCAAAAGCTGGAATCAACCCAGGTGCCCATCAACAGATGATTGGGTTAACAAATGGTGGTACATACATACAATGGAATATTACTCAGCAGTAAGAAGGAATAAAGTGTAACAAACGGGATAACATGGATGAATCTGGAAGAACTTATGTTGAGTGAAGCAAACCAGACATTGAAGGATGAAAAGTACATGACCTCACTTATATGAATTAAGGAAATTGAGCAGTTTCTGAGAACTCTTGTCTGAAAGATACGTGTACAAGAAAGAGAAAGAAAAGAGAAAGTTGTGAGCCATCACCCATATGGACTTAACCTATGGTAAAGTGATAGAGTGTAGTTGTGTGTTGAAGGGATAGGACAGGAGGGTAGTGATATATTGGGTTGGGTGGTGCAGGGTTGACAGGTGAGGAGATTGGGAAGGGTGGGTTAGACTACCCAGGATACTGTGGGGAGAGCAGAAATAGACAGGTGGGCATCTCTGAAGAGCAAGGGCAATTCCTAATACTGAAGGACAAACCAGTGTGTCATGACCTCTTGTTGCAGGTAACTATGAACCTTGTTATCCAATGAGTCAAGTCAGAGGGTCATCATGGGAACCAGGGGGATGGGGAGGGAGGAACAGACTAGATCAAACAGGGGGTATTTAGTGGTCATGGGAAATGTTTTCATTACCTGACAGTGATGGACACAGGACATGGTAAATATCATAAAAATTTATAAAAGTGTACAATCCAAAATGTAAACCATACTGTAAACCATTGACAATGTTTACTATCTATTTTTCACTATCTGTATAACAGTTATAACAATGCTACCATCCACATGCCAAAAGGTTTTAATGTGGGGTGAGGAAAGGGAGAGGAGGTTGGGTATAGGAGTGACTCTAGTATTCTGTGTGTGACTTTGCTGTGACCTTAAACTTCTTTGAAAATTAAATGAAAAATAGTGAGACATTGGGGAGTGAGAGGGCGAAGGTGCCACAGTAGAGACTGGACACCAGATAGTGCAGGGATAAAAGGTAAATGTAAAAAAAAAAATTTTTTTTAAATTTTTCTCATTTTTTGAATAACCCAATCCTTTAATTTTATTTTATATATTTTTTATAAGTTTTCATGTATTTTATCTATTACATTTAAACATCATTATTATTTCATTTTCTTATTAATTGTATTTGGCTATTGTATTGGCTTCATCTTTAAAGAAGCTTTGGATCACAGAAGGGTTACAACTGGGGCAGGAGAGGATCATTGGTGGGGGGTGTCAGGGATGGGGGGTGCATGGGAGGAAGATCATCTGAACATACATAAAAGGTATATAAAATTGTTCAAATGCTCATGGTGCATGGTCACAGTGGGTGAAGAACCACTCAATAAATGAGAGAATACTGAATTCCCATCC
>JAQZBX010108550.1:0-10541 GCA_029593785.1 Cabassous unicinctus
TTCCCCTCTGCTACCATTCCACGGAAAATTGGCAGTTGAGTAAATAAAATTCTGGCACTGCGTAGTCTGTGCCTGAGGCTTAGGTTTTTAGGTCTTTCTCCTATTAGTGAAATTTCATCTTGCTTTCAGCAAAATGCTTGAAAAATGTTAAATGATATGACCTTTTCTTAGTAGCAGGCAATATATTGCCGTGGTTTGGGATTGAAGAGATAACGTAGGCAAATTCTTTTGCGTGAGCTCTTCAACCCCCTGAGAGGCTATTTATAAACAAGATTGTCTCATTTCTCTTCCGGGATCCGGAATTCTGGGGACAATATATTAAAATTATTCAATTAGTTACTGCCATTTGGATAAAGATAGCTTCTTCATTAAAGCGTTAGGGAAAATCAGCAGGAGCCAAAGTCCTTTATATTTTCATCTGTATTCCAAAATGGAAGGAGAAATCTTTTTCTTGGAACTTTAACGCCAGAATGTTCAAGTAAATGGCGGTAAAAATCCTTTTCCACTCTTTTTTCGCGGGCCGAGCGCGACTTGACGGACATAGATTTCTACCTATTGCGCTAGGATTTGTCGTTCGTTGTCCCGCCTTCTAGCCTGCGAAGTACCAGCCAATGAGAACGACGCTGTTTCAGACAGCGGCGACTAACGGAAGAAGAAGAGAGACTATTGGTCACTGGCTGGCGGCTGCTGCCCAATAGGAGCAGGTCGGGTCCGCGGCTCAAGCGGGGAGATTCAGCTGCTTAGGAAGTGGCGGTTGGGGCCCGGGCGGTCTGGGTTCCACAGGAGTAACGGCTGCGGCTGAGGCGGGCTCGCGAGTTTTCTTCAGGTGAGGAGGGCGTTTGCCTCTCCCCAGGCCTTGGGCCTCTAGCGCTGGGGTAACTTCCCCGGGCTGGGCCCCTGGATGCGGGGCCCAGGGACGCCCCACACTAGGTGGGCTGCGGGCGGGCGCGGAGCCCCACGGCCTGAGGAGGTTCGGCCCCTCTGAGCCGGCCCAGAGGTCGAGCTGAGGCGCCCGAGCCCCCGCCCCTTCCGGGTTGCTGGGGGAAGCACCTCAAGTCGGGTCGGGGCCAGGTGGTGAGGGCGAGAACTGGGGGCGATCACGAAAGGAGCCGAGTTCCCCGTAGCCAGGCCTGGACCGCGCTGCCGGGAGCGCCGAACCTTTGACTATTCATTTGCAAATAGTTGTGCTTCCGACGAGCGTCCATTCCTTGCATCACTTTCAAGAACCTGAGGAACTTAATTTTTTATTTTATCTAGTTTTACTCTGTTACGCAACTCTGTGGCGTAACTTATTATCCCTGTTTTACCGATAAACAAGTCGAGCCGAAAGGTTAGGAAATCCACCTAAGGCCCCACTGGTAGTAAAAGATAAGAGCCCCCTAGGGATTCGAACCCGCTTACCTTGTTAATTGGGGGCCATCACCCGGCCTTTTGTGGGCATTGGTTGAAATCAGAACGACAGAGCAATTGGGTGGTTAACGTTTTAAGCCTCAACTTTCCAAGGCATCCATAGAAAATAACAATTGTGCGGCATGCTGATATACAAGGCTTGTGGTGACCAACCCAAGGTCTCCTGTTCTAAGCGCCCTCGTCAGCTCAAGGGCTGGAGGGATCAGTATCTCCCCACGCTGGGCGGGAAGCTTTGCTGCAGAACAGCCTGTTTCCTAGAACTCTGCAATGATGGAAATGTTCTGTATCTGTAGAACTTTGCGATGATGGAAATATGTCGGCACTGTCCAGAACGGTAGCCACTAGTCACATGTGACTGTTGAGCACTTGGATGTGGCTTGTGCGCCTGAGGAACTTAATTTTATCTAATTTAAATAATCGCATGTGACTAGTAACTACCATAGTGGACACTGGCACTCTCTAGATTCTGCTCTTTTTGGTCCTTCCCCCACTCCACCTGCCTTTGTTTTCCGGAATGTTGATTTGTTTAATGTTTCTAGGTACATCTAGAAGTACCTTGGGTCCCTTGCCTTAGGTTCTAAGGCTATAGTTGTACCCTAAGAAACATGTCTTAAGCATTATTAAAGGTGTGACCTTAACATTATTTTACAAGAAGAGCGAAGAATTTATTAGTGAGGTTTGGAACAGTGTAATTCTTTTTTTGGATAGTACGTTAAAATTGATAGGTTCTGGGGAGTGGGTGTAGTTCAGTGGTTGAACGCCTGCTTGCCATGTAGTAGGTCCAGGGTTCAATCCCCAGTACCCCCTAAAAATTTTTTTTGATAGGTTTTATAGAGTTGTAACTATACAGAAGTTTTAGTGATTCAGCACCTGCTGGTACGTTCTTAGCTTTTTTATTTGGTTTTTGTTTTTTAGAGGGGTATGGTGGATAATTCAATAGGTATTTTGTACCTGCTATGTACTTGGTGCTATGGAAGATACAATGGTGAATTCTGCTCTCTGCCTTCCTGGTCTAATCAGAACTGATTGTTCTCTATGCATATGATGGGAGGGAAGTTCATATTTTAATTAATCATTCTGAAAAGTATAGAGAGTAATAAAAGATATGTGCAATCACTACCCACACCTAACAAATCTTGGCCTTTTGATATGGTTGCTTCCAATCTTTTTTTTATTTTTATTTTTTAATTTATACCCCCCTTGTTTTTGCGTTCGTTGTCTGCTCTATTCGCTGTGCTCTCTGTGTCTGCTTGTTTTCTCTTCTCGTCTTCTCTTTAGGAGGCACTCGGGAACCGATCCTGGGACCTCCGATGTGAGAGAGAGGCACTCAATAGCTTGAGCCACCTCAGCTCCCTGGTTTGTTGAGTCTCTCATCGTCTCTCCTCCTTTTCTCTTTTGTTACATCAGCTCACTGCACGGGCCAGCTCGACTTCACCAGGAGGCCCTGGGAAATGAACCTGGGACCTTCCATATGGTAGGCTCCCAATCGCTTGAGCCACATCTGCTTTCCTCTAATCTTTAAGAAATACAAAAATTGTATAGTTGAAGCCCCACATTATATCCCTATACCCTTTCTGAATTTGGTGTTTATCATGCCCATTCTTGTTTTATACTACTGCGATCTATTTATAAACCCAGAGAGTAGTTTGATTTTGCATGTGTGGTTTTTTTCCCATATTATTGTGGTAACATCTATAAAATTTTGCCAAGTTATCCATATTTAAGTGTACATTTCAGTGGCATTAATTACATTCACAGTGTTGTGCTACCATCACCACCATCCATTACCAAACTTCATCCCCTCAAACAAAAACTCTGTACCCATTAATTAATAGCTCTCCACTACCCCCCCACACACGTCCTGGTAACCTCTAATTATTTTCTGTCTCTATACTTTGCTTGTTCTAGATATTTCATATAAGTGGAATCATACAATATTTGTTATTTCGTGTGTGGCTTATTTCACTTAGCATATGCTTTCAGGGTTTATCCCTGCATGTATCCGTTTCATTCCTTTATATGGCTGAATAATGTTCCATTTTATGGATATACTACATTTTGTTTATCCATTCTTCTGTTGATGGTTACTTGGGTTATTTCCACCTTTTGGCTATTGTGAGCAATGCTGTTGCAAACATGAGTCTCTCTTCAGTCTTTGGGGGTATATACTTAGGAGTGGAGTTGCTGTTTTAGACTTTCACTTAACCTCTTATTTTCACTACTGTGCCACCCTCCATCCTGGAATCTTAAACCTGTCTTGTTCAAACCTCCAATTTTCTACATCATAGGGGAGGAGGGTGTTTTGTTTTGTTTTGTTTTAAGTGATAGGCAGGCTAACTACTTTTATAGGCTTTCAACCTAGCTCCATCTTTCAACACTCCTTCTGTGGTACCTGCTTTCCACAATTCCCATAGTAGAATCAAATTACTTCTAAATAGCACACCTTCCCTCCTCTTTTCAGGCACTTGGATTTCATCCTTTCAGGTCTACTAATTAATTACCGTCATCAGTCCCCTTTTTGGCTTCAAAATTGCTTTGCATTTCTCATAACTTGTTTGCTCTGTCCTTTGTTTTTACTTTTTTTTAATGCTTTTGTTTTTGTTTTGTTTTGTTTTGTTCACCTTCATGGGTTTTTAGAAATGACTGGAGAGAAACAAACATGTTTTTCATCTACCATGTTTATTGAAATTCCCTCCATTTACTCCACCCACTCCATTCTGGCCTCTGATCCCATCACTTCAGAGAAGCTGCTCTTATCTAGGTTGTCTGTCACTTCCATATTGCTAAATCTAGTGGCCACTCTCTCAGTAGCAGCTGACACACACTTTCTTCCAGGATTACACTCCCAGGTTTCTTACCTCACTGTCCCCTCTTAGTCTTCATTATTGGTTTCTTTTCCTGTAAAAGTTCTTTAAATATCAATGTTTCTGGTTTTAGTGCTGGGTCCTCTTTTCTTCCATCTGTATTCCTTCTTAGGTGGCTTAATCCACTTCCACAATTTTATAGTAGCATGACAATGCTGAGGATTCTTAAAGTTATGTACATCTTTCCACCTCTACTGTTACCACTCTTTCTCAAGCCTTTGTGACCACTAAACTGGACTCTCACAGTTGTCTCAAGTGGTCACCTTGCTTGCACTCTTTTTATTTTTTTAAGATTTATTTTTATTTATTTCTCCCCCCGGTTATTTTTGCGCTTGCTGTCTGCTCTCTGTGTGTTGTTCTGTGTCTGCTTAGGCAGGACCAGGAACCAATCCTGGGACCTTCTGGAGTGGGAGAGAGGCACTCAATCTCTTGTGCCACCTCAGCTCCCTGGTCTGCTGCATCTCTTATTGTCTCTCCTCTGTGTCTCTTTTTGTTGCATTATCTTGCTGCTCTAGGTCTCTGCGTGAGCCAGCTTGCCTTTCACCAGGAGGCCCTGGGAATTGAACCCTGGACCTCCTATTTGGTAGATGGGAGCCCAGTTGCTTGAGCCACAACCATTTCCCTTGCTTGCACTCTTGATCCTTTATAGTCCACTCTTGACATAGAAGAAACCCCTTACCAAGACCCATAAGGCCTTTTTTTTTTTTTTAAACCATTTATTGAAGTTTATCATGCATACATGAACATGCATAAACTGTGAACTTACAAAACAAACATGCATAACATCATACAGGGCTCCCATACATCACATCCCCACACAAACACCCCGCATTGTTGTGAAACATTTGCTAACAAATCTTGAAAGAGCTTCATCAAAGTATTACTACTAACTATAGTCTGTATCTTCCTCCCCTATACATTTTTTTAAGGATTTATTTAACTTTCATCCATTTTTATCCCCACCCCTGTTTTTGCTGTTTCTGTGTCCATTCGCTGGGAACTCTCTGTCCATTTCCTGCCCTCTCTTCTCATCCTTCTCCTGTCTTCACTGGGATTTGATCCTCGAAACCTTTGATATAGGAGAGGGGCGTCCTACTGCCTGTGCCACTTAAGTTCCTGGTGGCAGTCTCGTCCTGGCTGTCCCTTGTGTCACTCTCCTATTACATCATCATCTTGCTGTGACTTGTGGAGCCTGACAGCTCACCCGCTCGCAGGGCCTGGCAGTGTACCTGTGCACGGGGCCTAGTGGCCCACACACTTTCTATATTTTCCTTTTTTTATTTTTACTGGGAGGTCCCAGGGATCAAACCCAGAGCCCTCCATATGGGAGACGGACGTCCAACCACCCGAGCCACATCTGTCCCCCTGCTATATCTCTTAAGGTTGAACAAAGATACCCAAAGTTACAGTCTTTTCCCATGCAGGACAGTCATATAATAAATCAGGCTTAGTTTATCACCAGCATTCTAAAAACCAGACCTAGGGAGAAAAACTAGGTCTGGGGACACATGCGTGGTTTCTAATATAGCGAATGTTTAGCCTATCCTGATTATCACAAAATCAGGACAGCAGGAATATTTGCATCCATAAGGCCTTTTATGATTGTTATCTTGCCTCTCCAACAGTCTCATCCCTGTCTGCACTTCCTCACTATACTCGTTACATTGGTCTTAGATGCACCACTCATGCTCACCAAAGGACCTGTGCACCGATTTCTTCCATCTGAAACTCTTTCCTGGCTCTTGAATGGCCAGGTTCTTTTACTCCTTTAGGCTTCATTTCAATTTTCACTCTTTTAGAAAGGGCTTTACTATCATATCTAAAGTCGTCCTTGCCCTCCCCACCCCCAAAATCAAACTATCACAATCTATAATTTTCTCATTAAATTGTTTGTTTATTGGCTTTCTCCTGCTTGCTACAATGTAAACTCGGTTACACAGGAACTTGTCTGTTTGACTTTGCCTCTGTGGGATGCCTAGCTACATAACAGGTGCCTAATAAATATTTGTTAAATGAGCTAATGTAATAGAATTAGAGATAGGAAAGAAAAATAATCAAAGGTATAGGGTAGATAAAGTTTGCTCAGATTCTTTGGAGAAATTAGGTAAATTTCCATTTTAGTTTTTACAAGTGTAGAAGTGGCTTTTCTCTGTTTATCCTTTGTAACTTTTGATGATATGAAAGATGAATATTGCTTACTAAAATTAAATATAAGATCATGTATATTTGCTTTTGGCAATTGTCCATGTTCAGATCAAAACAAAGAACTGCAAGGGATCTGGGCAATTACTTTCAGATCTAATAGATCAACCCCTTTATTTTAAAGATCACTTAAGCTCTTTTCACATGGCTTCATGCTTTTTAAGGGTGAACTGGAAAACTGTATAAAAGTGCTTGTTATGGAGGAAAAAGTCCATCATTATCAACACTCTTCTGACTTAAAATAAGTAACTAAAGTCTTTTCTTTAAGCTTCTTTGTTTTGCCAAGAATTATCTTAAATAGAAATTCTGAAAGATTATATATAGATATTATATCAGCTTTCATGACATGTTTTTATCTATTTTACTAACACTGTTTACAAATATTGCTTCCTCAGTGATATCTTATGAAGCAATGGAATATAACCTTCAGGTGCAGATTGATCATCATGCTGCAGAACAGCCTGCTTCTGCTGAAGTTGTCAGCAGCCAAGTGGCACTGCCCCTACTCCAGCCTGCTCCACAGGTGTCCATTGACCTGACAGAGGAAGTGGAGCTCTCTAGAGAAGAGAGTGTAGAGAACATCAATCCAGAAACTTCAGAGGAGGATAGGCAGGAATCTGGTGCTAACCCTACTGTCCAAGTGTCTTCACTAGATTCAGTGAACAGCTTTATCAGTGGGCTACAGAGGCTTCATGGCATGCTGGAATTCTTGAGACCTCCACCTTCAGACCACAGTGTGGGGCCAGTGAGAGCAAGGAGGAGGAGGAGAGTGTCTGTTTCACGCAGGACAAGGCCTGGAGGATCTCAGAGGACAGACAATGCCAGGTAAATGTATATTTACATACAAATTGTGGGATTAGTGCCATTCTGGGAATTATGAATCTTAGGTTCTGGTTCCAATCCCAGTGTTGCCAAGGACAGTGAACACAGTGACCTTCAGCTAGCCAGGTAACCTTCCAACGCCCATTTCTTCATAAATCAGATGGAAATAAAAGTACTTCCCTGTTTACTTCACAGATTTATTGCAGGGATAAGCTACACTGATGTGCTTTGTAAACTAGGAAAGCAGACATTTTGGAAGTGGTGGTTTGTTGGTTGTGGTTTCTGTAGAGGTTGGCTCTTTAGATCATGTGCGTCTGGTACACCAAAAAATATTTCTTAAGCTTGCAAGTTCACCTCTCTCACCCAGGATCCCGTTGTTCACTGGTGCTCCACTTGGTGATGCTATAGATTTTGGAAGATGAGTATCTGGATTTAGAGAATCCTGTGTGAATTAATTTAGTGCTTATCTGACTAAGTAATTGGGAAACATTCTAGCCCTTCTACCCTGAGAATGTATTGCAGAATGGAAAATAAAATTTCGTAGTCTTTGGTTGGAACCTGCCTGTCCTTTCGGTGTCTTTATACACCTTATGTATAACATAAAATTTGCCATTTTAACGATCTTTAAGTGTACAATTCAGTGGCATTAATTACATTCATAGTGTTATGCTACCATCACCTTCCATTACTAATAACTTTCATTACTGCAACAGAAACTCTTTACCCTTTAAGCAATATCTCCCCATTCTCCCTCCCCGCAACCTCTAGTGACCTCTACTCTACTTTCTGTCTCTATGAACTTGCTTATTCTAGGTATTTCATGTAAGTGGAATCATAAAATATTTGCCCTTTTGTGTCTGACTGTTTCACTTTAATGTTTTCAAGGCTCATCCATGTTGTAGCAGGTCTCAGAACTCCATTCCTTTTTATGGCTGAATAGTGTTCTATCATATAGATATACCACATTTTGTTTATTCATTCATCCCTTGATGGACACTTGGATTTTTCCACCTTTTGGCAATTACTGAATAATGCTGCTATGAATATTAGTGTATAATTATGTTTGAACCTCTGTTTTCAATTCTTTGGGGTATACGCCTAAGAGTGGAATTGCACAGTCATATGGTGATTCTATGTTTACCTTTCTGAGGAACCGCCGCACTGTTGCCTAAAACAAGATGGCAAAGCGTCTTTGAGTTAATTTTTGTACATGGTGTGAGGTAGGGTTCCAATTTCATTCTTTTGCTTGTGGCTATCCAGTTTTCCTAGCACCACTTGTTGAAGAGACTATTCTTTCCTCATTGAGTAAACTTGGCATCCTTGTTGAAAGTCAGTTGGCCATAGATGCGTGAGTTTATTTCCATTGTCTGTATGTGGAATTCTGTTCCATTGGTCTATATATCGAACTTGCCTCTTGAAGGGCTTAGCATGAAGGGCAAATCTTGACAGGGTTATTAGGAAGAAAAACAATTGTCTTTGCCCTGTTTGCTTTTTAACTTCTCCCTGCTTTATTTAAAATACTTTGTTTCACATTTGGCCTTCTAAATGTTTTCATAATATTTAAAGAGATGGCATTCAAACCCTTCATTTTATAGGGAAAGGAAACTTGGACCCTAAAAGAGTGTTTTGTTCAGAGTCTCATAGCTACAGCCCAAAGGAGGTAGAACTGGTATACGAACCTGAATTTGACTCGTTTTATTGACAGGCAGATAAAGGAAGCCTCAGTCAGATCCATTTGTTTTCTAACACTATGAAGCTGAGATGACATTTTTTAAAAAAGCTTTTTTTTTTTTTTTTTAACCTCATAACAGCTCTGAGAGGTAGCTAGGACATCCATTATCCATGTTTTACAAATGGGGGTGCTGATAGGATAATTTGTGATTTAACTGAGGTAACTCTGGCATTGGGGTAGTGCCTTTTGATTGTGCATTCAGCTTCCTTTCCCATGGATCCTGCTGATTACTGTGGCAGGGGTTACAATTACTGTGGCTCCATCTGTGTAGTACCTGGTCACTTCCGGATATCTTCAGTAAAGTATGACCTGTGCCTAGCTCTTTGTTGATACGAGAGTTGCAAATGTGTGTCACTCTGTTATCTTAAGGTGTTATTCCCTCAGATTATGAAGGCAGAGTAAGAGTTCATATATTTGTGTCATAGGTGAAGGCACCTTGTGCAATTTGAAGACTCTGTCAAAGTGAGTAAGTGGGCTGCCTTTTTGTGGTTGGGAGTTGAGAGTGTTGCAGTCAGGGACTGGCTGACTGCCAAGAGATCTCTTGCAGTAGTCCTCAGCCTTGCTTGTCCATACAGTCAGTCTTGTCAGGAAGTCCCAGCGTTGATTGCTCTGGGTCAGGGATGCCCTGACTTTTGTTAACCATCTCATAGGAGAGTGATATTTAAAAATGACATGCCAGTTCACAGAGAAAAATAGAACCGCCACAGGAACCAATTTCTCTTGTTAGTATGGTCAAAATGATGCTGCCTGAAGATACACATAGAGGCCAATCTCTAGTCTGAAAATTGTTTCATGTACATAGATAGAATCTGTGTTCAGGGCCAGGGTTACAGAATTCAGATTTTTAAAGGTGTCAGTCAGGGAAGCGGGTGTGGCTCAATGGATAGAGCTCCCGTTTACCATATGGGAGGCCCCGGGTTCGCTTCCCAGGGCCTCCTTGTGAGGGCAGGCCGGCTGCTCAGCGCGGTGGGCTGATGCAGCAGGACCTCACAGCAAGGGGGAGATAAGCAGCCACGGAAGAAACACACAGCGAATGGACACAATAAAACACAAGCAGCAAGGGGGGGATAAATAAATAAATAAATAAATCTTTAAAAAAATAAAAAAATAAAGGTGTCAGTCAAGCTATTCATATGTCCAGCTCCACAAAGGGAGTAAACCTGAAAGATCAGGAACTGTGCAGTTCAGTAAAGAGACATGGGTTCTGAAGCCAGATAAATGTGATACTGAAACTTCTGTATATTGTAAATTCACACAAAACAATGGGCTTATCAGCCAAGGTCACAAACTCCTTTACTGTTCCTTTGTTCGAGGCTGCTTGATAATGAATTCTAGGGTAATCACTCATCCATCACACATTTATGACACTCCACCATGTGAGAGACTGAACTTTGCCCTGGAGAAACATTGGTGAACAGGACAGATCAGGGTGCCTGTTGTCTTAAAACTTATGGAGGCTAGGAGTATAGAGGGTAAGCAAGGGGCAATAACTTTTTTTTTTTTTTTTTTTT
>JAQZBX010108551.1:0-10544 GCA_029593785.1 Cabassous unicinctus
ACCCTTAGGCACCCCATAACAGTAGGCCAAGTTTCAGTTACATGAGCAAAGACTCATAAGGCTAGTCCTCAATAACCGGAACCCATCAGTGGGCCATCCTCTTTTGCCAGACACTTCCTCTGCACTCAGGGGACTGCTGCTGCTCCCTTGGAGAATGTGGCAGAGTTCTCCAGGCTGGGAATTCAGATTCCCTCATTTACCGCAAAATTCTCTTAAGGTGTTGAAAACACTCTCACCCAGATCCTTGCTTCTTATGAGTGTGGAAGTAGGGGAATCCAGTGATGCTATTTTGTGTATCTCTGTCGCCAGCTCTCACCACGGACTCTTAGCAACCTCTTCATTATTGGAAAGGGAGGCATTAGTACCCTTGAGTCCAATTAGAGTAGAGAGCCAATTATAAACCTCCCAGAACCACCTCAGACATCCCATGTTTAAGACTCTGTTCCTCAAGAACCCCACTCTTGGTACCAAGCTGTATTATTCAGGGTTCTCTTGGGAAACAGAATCAACAGGAGATATATCAATAATACGAGATTTTATAAGAGTCTCTCACGCAACCGTGGGCATGCACAAGTCCAGGCTCCACAGGCAGCCTGCAAGCCAGGGGCTTCGATGAAAGTCAGATGGAAGGTTCTTGATGAGTTTCTGGGAGAAGTTGGCTGTCCAACTACAAGCTGGGAAATTCCCCCTGAATGTTGAAATCACTTCCCCTTTTAAGGAATTCAACTGATTGGATAAAAGCATCACCCATTGCTGATGCAATCTCCCTGACTGATGCAGATGTAATCAGCCATCCATGCAGTAAACTCACTGGTGATTAAAGTCCATAAATGCTCTTGTATTACAATTAGCCCAGTGCTTGCTGGACCTAACACCTGGACACATTTACCTCGCTGAGTTGACACATTAGCCTAACCACCACACTATTTATATATGAACCCAAAATATATAGGTATATGTCTATGTTAGTGTGAATGTTTGAATGAGTAAATGTAGCCTCCAGTGTATTTGATCCCCACTAGCCCACTGGACTACTGCCAGCCTGGCTGAATCAGCCACCTAAGGTGGAGGTGTAGCCTGGAGACCAGAGATTCAGTGTCATGAGAAAGACATTTAGGTCTTTTCCTAATTTAAAAAAAGTCAGTTTGCTATTTTTTTAAAATACATTACAAATGGAATTGTCACAGAATCGTCTCTAAATATATACATTCATACATACATACCTAACAAGAAATAAAAGATTTTTCAAGTGGTTTTATTTAGCTCTTCTGGGTATTTTCACTGTGCATGTCAATATGTGTGAATGAATCCTTAGGAGGACTCTTTACATGGGAAAGAATCCCTAATGTATTATAAAACCCCATAAAATACCAAGACAGGGTCAAATATACTTATGGAGGAGTTTAGGATTATAGTTTTCAGTTGTTCTTGATGAATCAATTCAATTAAAAACTCTCAAAACTGGCTTGCCTAGCTATCCCTTTCATAGAAGTGCCTCTTGAGAAAATACATATGAAAAAATGAAATAATTTTGATGTCTTTGGCCATTACAATTATAATTATTAAATCAATTGTTAATACCTTAATCAGTCCACCTTAACTTCTTTTCCATGTGCTAAAATCCTCATGAATAAAAATCTGCCAGAAACAAGAATTTAGAGAAATGAGGCCTTTTTATTAGAGGTATTAAGATGAAATGGAGGAGGTGAATATTATGGCTGCCCTGATTTTGTGATAATCAGGGTAGGCTAAACATTCGCTATATTAGAAACCATGCGTGTGTCCCCAGACCTAGTTTCTCTCCCTAAGTCTGGTTTTCAGAATGCTGGTGATAAACCAAGCCTGATTTATTATACGACCATCCTGTATCGGAAATGACAGTAACTCTAGGTATCTTTGGTCAACCTTAAGAGATATAGCAGGGGGGCAGATATGGCTCAAATGGTTGGGCATCTGTCTCCCATGTGGAGGGACCTGGGTTTGATCCCAGGACCTCCCAGTAAAAATAAAAAAATTATATAGATGGCATGTGGGCTTCCAGGCCCCACAAGCAGGTACGCTGCCAGGCCCCTTGAGTGGGTGAGCACCCAGGACCCGTGCATGGGTGCACAACCAGGCCCTTTGAGCAGGTGAGCCCCCCAGGCCCTGCACATGGGTGTGCCACCAGGCCCCATGAGTGGGTGAGCCCTCCAGGCCCCAGATGTGGGTGCACCATCAGGTCCCATGAGCCATGCAGCAAGATGATGATGTAACAGGAGAGTGACACAAGGGATAGCCAAGATGAAAAGTGCCAAAAAACCAAGAACTAAGGTGATGCAGGCAGTAGGATGCCTCTCTCCCACATCAGAGGTTCTGAGGATCAATCCCAGTGAAGACAGGAGGAGAAGGATGGGAAGAGAAGGCAGGAAATGGACACAGAGAGTTGCCCAGCAAATGGACAAAAAAACAGCAAAAATGAGGAAGGGTGTAAAAATGGATAAAAGTAAATAAATAAATCCTTAAAAAATGTATAGCAGAATAAGATATGGAATATAGTTAGTAGAAATACTTTGATGATTCTCTTTCATAATTTTTTAACAAATGTTTCACAACAATGCAAAGCATTTGTGGTGGGGTGATGTATGGGAGCCCTGTATGATGTTATGCATGTTTTTTGTAAGTTCACAATGTTTATTAAACACTTATTTTTTATGTATGTTCATGTACGAATTATATACTTCAATAAATTGTTTTTAAAATAAAATAAATTTAAAAAAAAAAAGATGAAATGGAGGGCTGTTGTTTCAAAAGAAATTTTAAAGTCACCTTACCTGATTGGCTATTTCTACTGAGAAGTACAAGCAATTTAAAAGATTAGAGTTTTTACTGTGATAATAATCATGCAAGACAATTAAAGGAATTTATTACAAGAAAATTTAAAATCTCTTTAGCTCTTTGTTCTTTTGACAGAAATCCTTCCAAATAAAATACCTACCAGGAATTTTTTAAAAAAACTTTATTATACTATTATTGCAATTATTCCTCAGAAATAAAGAGATTTTTCTGAAGAAATCACTGAAATCAGTGAAAGTAAAAGGGGAACCTGGAACTCATTGTACCATAAGTTAAGGAAGTGCTCAAAGATGGTGAGATAACAGAAAGGCACAGGAACAACTTCAAGTGGCTCGCAGTGACCAAGTCAGGGGTAGTAGAGCATCAAAATGACTAAAGATAGCAATAAAATAGGAATCTTTGTGTTCACAGTGATATACATAAATAATATATAAGGGAGAAGGGAAAGCTCTTAAAATAGAATGCCCACTAACTAATGAAGACTCATGATGGAGTTTGAAAATCAGATTTTGCAAATATTATGGTAATAATTGTCTCAGTCAAGAATTACCAATGCAAGCTAAAACTACTGGGTAAAATTTGAGAGGGACCAAGATATTCACGTAGTCTCAAATATGTCCCTGCAAAATGCTTACTCATTACAGAAAGGAAAAGATAAAGAAAGATAACTCTATGAAGAAGCCTGGCATACTACACTTTAGCCAGAAGATCAATCTACCATCATCAGTAATAGGACACATGGAGACCGTGCACTCCCCAGCTCCCCAATATGATAGACAGGGAAGAACATAGTATCCCTTCAGTGGTATTACTACCAAAGATACATGCTTATATCCAATCTCATGGAAACATTAGAGAAACCCATATTGAGCCATATCCTCCACAAACATTAAGTTTCTGAAAATCAGGGAAAGGCATACACTGACCCTGATAGAAGGATTCTAAAGAGACATGACAACTAAATACAATACCCCACTGTGAACTGTAGCCTGTTGTAAAGAACATAACTGGACAATTGGTGAACCTTGAATGGAGGTGAAACTTGGATGGTAGTGATGTATCACGTTAATTAAAAATAATGGGTGACATTTTTAAATGTAGGAGAGTCTTCTTGATTGAAGGACAAACTCTAACATATACGGGGTAATAAGGCAACAGTTTAGCAACTTGCTTAGAAAGTTCAGGAAAAAAAAGAAAGGTTGGGAGATATAGAGCAAACACTGTAAGATGTTAACTTTTTTTAAACCATTAAAAGTGAAAAGAGTTGAAAGATTAAGAGTGAAAGATAAATGGGTTTTTGTTTGTACAGTCTATTCACTGAGGTCTTCACTAATTCTCATTAAGTTTAAAATTATTTCAAAATGTAAGTGATTACTCCTTACATAAACTACAGCTGAACTAAATTTCTACCAGTAGTTAAATCTTCAATGTAATAAGGGATATTATTATTAAGTAGGTTATGCCCCAGACAATGGGAACTGCAAATAGCCTGTTACTAGGCAGAAGCCTAGATCCCAACAAGAAGGAAGGGACAATGCTGATTAATGGGATCCCAGCCTGTTCAGTTTCCCAGCAGGTAAATAAAGGTGTAAGTGTCATACTAGAGTTTAATTCTAGCACCCCAAAGCTTAGGTTGGAAATTAGAAAATCACAGAGTCTTCCACCACACACCTTCCCTGAGGTTTACAACACAGGTCAAAATCCAGCCGTAACCTGCTGCCATGAGCACCCATTTTACAAACACACTCTGGCCATGTCCCCATTCACCACACTTATGGGGGTGCCCCAAGACTGGAGCCCCCACCATGGGTTCCCATTTTTCCAAACCCCACACTAAGGATGGAGCTCTCCAGCAGCTGTGCAGGATCATCTGACCCTTCAGAGATGCCCAGTCTCTCCCCAGGATGCCCTCTGCCCTCTGCACCAGCCCTGACCCCCACCCAGGGAAGGCTCCCTGCCAAGACCTGAATCCAAGCCACAGTTGAAGGACCTGCCCTGATAGTCTGAGGTGGGGACTTAGCTTGAACAGTCTGGACCAGGCTCCAAAGCAGACACCAGGCTCTGTGCTTAGTGGAAAGAGGGAGCCATGCATTACTAGACTGGAACCAGTCTCCAGCAACTCAGGTTTGGGCTGAGCAATATTAAAAGTGATTGGTTTGTTACTAGGCAGAAACTATAAGTAAATAGTAGTAAGTAAACATAGAAGAGGAGAGTTAGACAAATGGATTTCATTCCCATCTGCAAAGGCAGGTGATTATCTGACCCCTTTCCACTCCAGCTTTGCCCTAGATGGGAAAGATAGAGGCTGTGAACTTATAGAAGCAGGTATAGGTGAGGAGAGGGTGAGAATCCCACTGAAAGCAGAGCCCCAAAGAAAGCCTGTAGACTAAGCCCACCTCCCACTGCCCCTCCTTAGTTCCCAGAATGCTGGAGGCCAGGCTCACTACACCCAGGTAGGAGTCTGGAGGATGCTTTGGTGGAGATCTGAAGCTGCCCAAGTCAAAGGCCTCAGATCCATGTGGGTCCTCAGCCAGTGAACCCCCAGGAGCCCCGAGAGACACAGGTCCCACCCAGGCACACAGAGCCCTACTCAGCTGTTCCCCCAAGCACAGGGATGTGAAGGGGTGTTCAGGACCAGCAGATATTTGTGGACAGACTCTGTCCTGAGAAGTGGAGAGCAAAACTCTCACTAAACAGAGGGAAGGAAGGAACACAGACAGGCCTCAGGAACCTGTAGGTCTCTGCAAAATACGCCCTGAAGCTGACCCCTTCTCTCTGTCTCTATTGCTCCCACCATACCCCCACCCCAATGCAGCAATAAACATCATCTTAAAGAGTCCCTGTCAGGGTCTCCACCTGTTCTTCCTCTATACCCTTTTCCCATCATCACAGCCACTGTTCTTTTAAATTAAAATTAAATTCTTTATCCTCATGACAGCATTTAACCCCCTCCACCCCTCTGGCCACCATTCATTTTGCATTTTGTCTTAGGCCTCTGGCTGATCTTCAAACACACCCCTCTCACACCCCCTTCATAGCCATCACCTGTCCTAGGCCTTCATCCTGCAGCACTTGTCCCCTGGTTGGTTCACTGCTCAGGTGTCCCCTCTTTACAGGGGATACCCTAACCTCTCTTCCCAAACCCCCCATTCCCACATCCATCACTCTTGCCTTTCCCTGTGATTCTTCTCCTTTACTTTATCCTCACATGATATCCTCTGTGCTCTGTTTAATTTCCCTATTCAGTATCTACCCCCCTCCAAATATCAGCTCCCCGAGGACAGCAACACTCTTTCTCATTTTACCATTCTATACCCAGATAGAAGCTCTATTTTGAGGAGAAATCATTTACATTGTTATAATGATTTTTCTGTCCTTTGTCTTATTTCCCCACCCAAAATCCTTAAAGTGTCACTTCTACTTTCCTTCCACCATCAATAATAATCCCCAGTTATTTTTCATTGTCTATAGAGGGAGTGCCAATGCATTTCATACTGAAACTACTAATGTGGGAGAGAAATCCCCGTTGCTCCCTCAGCTTTCCTGTGAGGTGTGTCAGATGGTGAGGGAGAGGCATGAGGGGTGGGATGTGGAGACTTCTAGAAGTTGTCCAAGGAAGATTTCTTCATGGTCAGAAAACTCTCAGAGCAGCTCATGGCAGAGAAAGAAAATCATCTACATGTGAACTTGCCAATTTTATTTTTTAACCTTTCTTATTTTAGAATATAAATATTAAATGATATAAAGTTCTCTCTAAGAATACAGTTTACACCACAAAAGAAACATTTAAAAAGCAAAGTTTGTTAAAAAACAAAGTTGAATTTATTTGGGAATTGTGACTATTAGGAATTTAAGTATGCCATTGTTGCTGATGTTTAAATGTCTCTTATGGCTAAACAGTTTATATGTTTTTAAAATACCAATATTTATAATATATAGATAGAATAATAAAGTAGACATAGATTATTTAAGATCACTTAAGATATAAATAAACTATAAACAAAACAGAAAATATTGTTTTGAGATATGTAGTTTGATTACTACTATGTAGTAATCAAATAGTAGGACTTTGATTACTGGGAGATAATTCAAACTTTCTTTGATAGGAAAGAAAGTCCCACATTTCCTGGTGTTTTTCTAAAAGTTGCAAGTCTTTTCATCTAAAAGAAGGAATTGAGCATGGCTCTGTCCAGGATGAGAAGATGGAGGAACTCCAGTCAACGGAGAGGGCCCCATTGGGTCCACTGGCCTTCAGGACCTTCAGAGGGAGGCTGGTGGGTAAACACAGCTTGGAGGCTCTGGAGGCCTGAGTAGAGAGGAGGGGAGAGCTCTGCTTTAACTCCCAGACCCACCCCTGGGAGAAGGCCATCAGAGGGTAGATGGGGGCCACATGCTCAGTTTGGAAAATGTCTTGTGCTTTGGTGGTTCTCATGACCCCTTTGAGAGACTTCAGTGTATCTAGCATCTCCATTATCATCTTTTCTAGTTTGGAGCCTTATATTCCCTCTTCCTTATTTTTTGGGTGAGTGAAGTTACCTCATCCACATCTCTTTAATTTTCTTTGCCTTTCTGTAGGTTAAAGTCTCCTTCTCTAGCGTGGCATCTAAAGATGGCACAGTCTCTGCAAAACTCTTTGAGCAAACTAATCCTATCAAGTAGCTGGCAGTGTATCAGCAAGCTGCTTTTCTTGTTTTATATAAATCTGGCTTCTAACAGACTGGACAAGTCTGAACAACAATGAGGGACTCACCAGTAAGCCAATGAAAGATGGAGGTTGTGGAATGTGAGGCCTGGACTCATCCATGTCATTTGGCAGGAGCTCCATCACCACCTCTTGCAGCATCCCAATGATCAGTCCAATGTCAGGCAAGTGGCTCACAGCCCCTCTATGGCACTGTAGCCACCCACAAGGCTCTGCCCAGTAACCATGGATCTGTCAGCCACAACAAACCACAGAGAATTCCCGAGGATTCCACCTGGAACACACAGGAACTGGCAGCTTGGACAGGTCATCGGTGAGAGGGTCTGGGGGAAGGTGGAGGAGGGGAGACTTGGAAAATAAAATTTCCTTGTCCGCATTACATTCCAATGATCATTCTTCTTTCTCTCTTTTTGTTTTTTAAAGTGATGTAAAGTTAAAATGCAGTGAAATGCCAATCTTAACTGAATGACTTTCAAATTTTAAAACTTTTCACTCCCCGATACCCCACAGTATCCAAAAACCCTATCAAGATTTGAATCATTCATTTCCATTGATCCAGAAATTAACTCCTGTACCTTCAATTGGTACCCAAGCTTCTCTATACACATGCAGCCTCTGTTCTGATTTCTATCACCACACATCACTTTTACCACTTCTTGTAATTCATAAAAGTGCAATAAATCAGAATACAGTTTTTGGTGCATGTGTCATTACCTCATAATAATTTTTTGAAATTTGTTAATGCTGCTGTGTGGATCAGCATTTCTCTCTGCTTTGGCTTTGAATTACTATGTTGTAAAATGTTTATCTATTTTCCTCTTGGTGGATTTTTCCATTGATTCAAGTTTGGAGCATTATGAATACAGATATTATGAATTTCCATGTACAAGTCCTTTTTATAAACACATGTTTTCATTTCCCCTGTGTGACTACATGGCAGTAGAAAAGCTTAATCATATGGCAGGTGTATGTGAATATTTTAAAAACAATTATTGAGGTATTATCAACATGACTTAAAATTCATAAAATACATATTTTTTGGTAAATGTACAGAGCTATGCAACCTTCACCATGATCCAATTTTAGAACATTTCTATTACCACCATATTTTCCTCTTCTAATTTACTCCATCAGCTGCATTTGACACAGTCATTCTCACCTCACTAACAAGGATGTTGTTAATGCGGGAAAGTGTGGGAGGGGTAGGGAGTGGAGCGTATGGGAATCCCCTACTTTTTTTATGCAACATTTATGTACTCTAAGTGTCTTTAAATTAAAAAAAAAATCAGTTAGTTTCTACTTCACTACATTCTCCTGTGGTTTTTTGTTTTGTTTTGTTTTGTTTTGTTTTTTATCTGACTTCACTGCCCTTTCCCCTCAGCCTCTTTGCTGGGTTCTCTGTTTCTCCAAACACTCTCAGCATAAGTGTTTCCTCAGGGCTCAGTACTTGGACTCCTTTCCTTCTTCAGCACCATGGTCCCTTGCTGGAGTGCCTTGGCTTTAAACGCCACCTATACCTGCATGTACTGCTGCATTTATTTATCTATCCCATTTCTTTCTGCGCAGTCCTGATAGACACACAGCTGATTTATGATCCCTACTTGTGGATGTCTAGTATCCCAACGTGGAACTCTGGGCTGCTCCCAGGAACCTGCTCCTCCACTGGCTCCCACTTTCCATATTCAAGAACTCCACATGACAGGGATTCTGGTGACAGCTTTGTCGCCTTTCTTGACTTCTCGCTTTCCCTCCACCCCACATCCACCCCATCAGCATACCATGTGACTCATCATTAGAACAAGTCCATATCTGTTCCCTTCTCTTTGCCTCCACCTTCCTTCCTTGCTCAGCACCACCTATGACAGAAGGACTGTATTCCCCTTCTCCTTCTTGCCCCTCTTGCTTAGGTGCATGGGAAAAGGTGTACTTTGCTGTTCTATATATTGTGCATTAAGTTAAATTTATAATTCATAGTCATCAAATATTCAATATCTTCATTATATTTTCTTTTCTTATTCTATCAATTGCTGGGCATTATAAAAATAGTCCTCAAATCTGTGACTTATTGTATTTCTGTCACCGTTCAAAAGCAATGCTATTCTTTGTGTACACATTTAAAAATTCTATGTTTTCAGAACTGATGACAGTGCAACTCTGTGATGAAACTGAGAGCCACTGAGTGTACACTTTGGATGGATGGTACAAGGGAGGGGACCATATAATACAGTGAACCCCTGTGAGGAATGATGGACTGTGGTTAACAGTACAAATATGAGAACACTCTCTCATGAACTATAACAAATATACAATTCTAATACATGGTGTTAATAATAGGATGGTTTGTGGAAAAAATACACCAAATATAAGCTATAGACTATAGATTACTGCAGTAGCAGTAATATTATGCTGATGTTCTTTTATCATTTGTAGCAAATGTGTCACAACAATGTAAGGTGTTGGTGGTGGGGTGATGGAGGGGAATCGTGTCTGGTATGCATGATTGTTTTGTTAACCCACAATTTCTTAAAAAAATGCTATGTTTTCTAGGGAATTCAAATCTTTTTATCATTATGAAAGGGCACTCAATTTTTAATATTTTCCTTCGTATCTCTTCTGTTTGATATTGTCAAAGTGAAATAAAATTTACTCTTTTTAAAGTTTTGCATAGCATATTTTCCCACCTTTTACACTTTGCTGTATGTCATAAATGAGCTTCTTTATATAAATATACTTGTTTTTAAATCTACAGGACAATTTTGATTGTTTAAGAGGAACACTTATATTCGTTAATTACAAATGTTAAATATTCATAAATGTCAGTATAAATACTTATTTAAATCTGACTTATTTTCATGTGCTATTTGTGCTTTCTGTTCTATTTTATTTTCCCTCCTGAAAGCTTTCTTTTGGACTGATTATTTTTGTTCAATTTTTCTCTTTATTTGGATGAGATGCACTGTCTTAATATTCTATTTTTTTTTTTAGAAATCAAGCCTCTTTTTTTTTTTTT
>JAQZBX010108552.1:0-10544 GCA_029593785.1 Cabassous unicinctus
AATTTCCCTCTCACTACTGCCTTTGCTATATCCCATAAGTTTTGGTATGTTGTATTTTCATTTTCATTTGCTTCAAGATACTTCCTAATTTTGCTTCTGATTTCCCCTTTATCCCATTGGTTGTTTAAGAGTACATGGTTTAATTTTCACGTATTTGTGAATTTTCCATTTCTTCCCTTGTTTTTGAGTTCTACCTTTATTCCATTGTGGTTGGAGGAGATAATTGTAAGATTTCAATACTTTTAAAATTTATTGGGACTGTTTTGTGACCTAAGATATGGTCTATCCTTGATAATGATCTTTGGGAAGAATGTGTATTATGCTGTTATTGGGTGAAATGTTCTATATATGTCTGTTAGGTCTAGTTGGTTTAGAGTATTGTTCACATCTTGTATTTCTTTATTATCTTCTGTCTATATGTTCTATCTCTAGTTGAAAGTTGCGTATTAAAGTCTCCTACTATTAATATGGGACTGTCAATTTCTCCCTTCATATCTGTCAGTATTTGTTTCCTTCTGCCCCTTTCTCTCTCTCTTCTCCTGGGACTCTCATAACGCATATATTGGTATGCTAGATACTGCCCCAGAAATCTCTTAGCCTGTTTTTGCTTTTTGCAGTTTTTTTCTTTCTTCTCCTCAGCCCAACTCATTTTAGTTGTTTTGTCTTCCAGTTCACTATTTCTTTCTTCTGCCAGCTCAAATCTGCTATTGAAATCCTCCTGGGATTTTTTCATTTCAGTTATTGTGGCCTTCAACTCCAATAGTTCTGTTTGGCTCATTTAAAAAAATTTCTGTCTCTTTACTAAGATTCTTTTATTGCGTTCATTGTTTTCCTGATATCCTTTAGTTTTTTCTCTGTGTTTTCCTTCCTTTCCTTTAACATTTTTAAGATCACTTTTCAAAGTCTTTATTTAGTATGTCCTCTTTCTGTTCTTCTTCATTGGAGTTTTCTGGATTTTTATCCTCTTCCTTTAGATGGACCATCATTTCCTATTTCTTTTTTTGTCTTGTACTCTTTTGTTACACACTGTATAATTTAATGTTTTAAAATGTTAACTTTGCAATTTATTCCCTGAAATGTATGTTTCTTGTATTTGTAACCAGCTGGAGGTATGCCAAACATTTTCTTGAGTGTCAGCTGTCCTATCAGGGAAATTGGCTGCAGGGTTATGCAGGGTGCAAGATTCGGGGATGGGAGAGAGCAGTTTACTTGTCTTTACAGTACTTTACCATCCTCTTCCTCCTGCTCTTCCTTGTTTGCTCTACAGTGTTCTGCTGTACTCTGGAGTTTCAGAATAGTTGTTTCAGACATTCCTGCCTGTCTAATAGTTATTCTGGTGGAGGAGAGACTTAATCCTGGAGCTGTACTTGGGAGATGCGAAGAAAACAAGCAGTGAGACAACACGACATAGAGGAAGGCAAAATTTTGTTGTATGAAATATGAGGAAATATAGACTAGAAATTCTGAGAAGCACGAAGGGTATCAGGAGATATGTGACAATGTCTCAGTGGGTTTCTTGGACAAGGGAATGACAACTGCATCAATAGTTGGTTATCTCCATTGACTGCTGCCAGCAACTCACCTCAGATTTCTGCAGTGAAAAATATTAAGCTTACCTCCCAAATCTGTAGACTCATATACAGTGAAAGAGAAGACTATGTAGCAGTAGAAAACTAGTGGATGTCATGTCTTGAGATCCACTGTGAAACTGTTTTCATTGTGCTTGCCTTTTCCTGAAAAGGAAATGGTGAAGAGGAAAGAGAATCATATTTTAAAATTAATGTTTGACCAATAAAATGCAGCTTACAAAACCATTTTCACACATGGTGCCTTGCTTCTTCCTCACAACAGCCCTGTATATTAGTGATTCCTTTCTCCTTTATGCTTTGTGATTTGTCAAAGATCATAGGTAGTAAATAGAAAAGTAGGGACTTGAATCCTACTTGGGTGCTCCTAAATTCAGCATTCTTTACCCAGACCACAGAGTTTGAGTGTTATGACTCCTGATGAGAGGTGTCCTCTGCCTGTAGGGAACTGGGAGGATGGAACAGAATGAATAAAATGTGGCCCATGTTAAGCGTAGAGATGCTAGTGGTCAGAATTCACTCCACAATGGATATTTAAGGATCCTAAAATTTACTCTTGGTTATTTTATTAAGATGTACTTTATTAAGTATTTTATTAAGATGAAGTGTCAATTTTTATTTTTAAGAAAATCTGTGCTTGTATGACCATTGTCCTAATCCCACACCAACCAGAAATATGGAGCTTTAGACCCTGGCTGTATAAGACAGTGGTTCTCAAGCACTGATGTGCATCAGAATCACCTGTAGGATTTGTAAAAATGCAGGTTGCTGTACCCCATTCCTAGAGTTTCTGATTTAGGAGGTCTGGGGTGGGGCCTGATAATTTGCATTTCTAACAAGTTGTTGCTGATGGTTTTGCTATTGGTCTAGGGGATACACTTTGAGAACCATCCCTATAAGAGATGTAAGGCCCATGGTAAATCACACTGATTTTATTAAAAATTGAATCATTGAACACCTAAGGTACTCTGAAAGAAGAAAAGGGGTACAAAAATGCGGCCAGAGGGTTTTGTGTTTTAATAGCCCATGAACCTCACCTTGCCCTTGGTGCATGATAATTGTGAAGTGTAGGTTTGTTTGTTTTTTGCGGGTGGGGTGGGGGTGGGGAATATAGGTGACACTGGTGTTTACAGGTTTGTTATCCTGGAATATATACCAAAAAGCCTTTAGTTGTTTGCTTAGTTCTAGCTATTAGGGTAGATTTTCTTCACCTTGCTTTCTGCCTTTCTGAATGCTTGCTCAGAACACTCCAAAACAGCTGGCACAGTTCACCCAACCTGATTCCCACTACACTGAAATCAGTTCTAGCTAATCCATTCCAGTTGGGATTTTCCCACTTATGTGGCCGGCAGGTTCATGAGTTTTGTTTGCTTTGTCAGATGGTAAACTGTATAAAGAAAAAAATTTCTTAATCTTTGTTTGGACTAATGGTTGGCTAATCATTATGGTTTCTATTTGCTGTTCAGGAAATATAAGTTCTTGTGCTCCTTATTCTTCAACCTCCTGCACAACAGAAGCCCTTATGCTGGAAAGTTTCTGATTGATGCTCCCTCATCCAGTGCAGGATACATTCTGTTATTAAAATGATTTCCTCTCTTTAAATGTTAACCATCTATTGCTTTGCCAGACCTTTCCTTGAGAAAAATTACTACAGTGCCAAAAGACTCAATTCCTTGAACAATTGTTTTAAAAATACATAAATAACACCTGCAGATACACATAACATATGGATTTTTGAAAGCGTCTTACTATTCCAGAGTCATAGTTGTATTTGTGAAATAAATCTTGTCTTCAATTATATTCCATATTGTACTGCTTACTATAATAGATTAAATATGTGTTGCCTTTGTTCTTTATTACTTATGTTTTAATGGGATAGTGCTGTGTTATATTTCCAGTTTTCCTAAGAAAGTGCTTCCACATGTTGTGCATTTGCTTGGTGTATCCTGTTTCCAGAAATTGACTAAAGTTTCTCTTCACCAACAAATGCTGTACTAAAACCGTCTTGGTAACCTTACCAAAGGGAAAGTCTTTACCTTTTTCTTCTAACTAGATCTCAGTAGCATTTTCTTTTCCTTCAGAAATTATCTCATATCTTCTATGTTGGCTTAAAACCATGACTTGATTTTAGAACATTAACTTTGGAGTGAAGCGTATAGATCCTCTTGCTCCATGTATGTCAGCCAAAGGGGTGCTGATGCAAGTACCAGAATTCTGTTGGCTTTTATAAAGGGTATTTATTTGGGGTAGAAGCTTGCAGTCACAAGGCCCTAAAGAGTCCATCTTAAGGTACCATAAGAGGTACTTTCTCACTCAAAGTCATTTGCCACGTATTGAGGCAAGATGGCAGGTGATATCTGTGAGGCTCAGCCTTACTCTTCCTCTTAAGGCTCCATGGGCCCAGCCTCTTCCTGTCGCAGCTGTAGGCTGGAGGGCTCGTCTCTTTCCCGGGCTCTGCTGCTCAGGGCTCTCGTCTCTGCAGCTGCAAACTATCAGGCGAATGACTCGGCTTGCTCTCTGGGGCTCCAGTGCCCCAAATCTCAGTTCTCTTCTCTGCCGTGTCCTTTTTCTGTCTGAGTGTCCGCTCACCGAGAGAGCGGGGACTCAACGTCCTACTGATGTGACCAAATCAAAACCCCAATCTTAATTTAATAAAGTAAAAGTGAAACCTCTGAATTTAATACAATCTAATACACTCAGAGGAACAGACCAGTTTGCAAACATAATCCAATATCTATTTTTGGAATTCATAAATACTACCAAACTGCCACACCCCACCCTTTCATCTAAGAGATGAGCCAAAGTCAATTGCCCAAGGCCACCCCCTAAGTTAGCCACACAGGCAATGACGAATGGCCAAGACCTTTTAGCTTTTGGACCAATCTATTTCCATAGCCACATCTGATTGTCTTTAACTAATATAATGGAATTTAGTCATCTCCATGATTGTTGGATGTGATTAACCAAAGCAGCTTCTTTTGATCAATACATTGTTTCAGCTTCTCATATTGAAGCTTCCCCCAAATTTCTAAAATACATTTAAATGCTTTCACTTTTTTAACTTTTTGCTTTGAGATTTTTATAGATTCACATGTAGTTGTAAGAAATAACACAGAAAAGCCTCATGTACCTTTCACCCACTTTCCCCAATGATGACATCTTGCAAAACTATATTATAGTATTACAACCAGAAAATTGATATTGGTGTGATCCATTGATCATATCCAAACTTCACAAGTTTCTGAGTATTCCATGGTATGGATGTACCACAGTTTAACCATTCATCTGTTGAAGGACATCTGTTTTGTTTTGTTTTTTTTCCAGTTTTGGGCTTTTATAAATAAAAAGGCTATGAACATTCATGCACAGGTATTTGTGTGAATGTAAGTTTTCATTTCCCTTGAATAAATGCTCAAGAGTGCAATTGCTGGATGTTTAGGTTTATAAGAAACTATCAAACAGTTTTCAAGAGTCGGCTCAACCCATTTTGCATCCCCACCAACAGTGTATAAAATATTAAGTTTCTCTGCATCCTCACCAGCATTTGGTGTTATGACAATGTTTTATTTTAGTCCTTCTGAGAGGTGTGTAGTGATGGTTCATTGTGCTTTTAATTTGCATTTCCTTAGGCTAATTATGGTAAACTTTTTTATATGCCTAATTGTCATCTGTATGCCATCCTTGGTGAAATGTCTGTTGATGTCTTTTGCCCATTTTCTAATCAGATTGTTTGTTTTTTTTTTCTGTTGAGTTTTGAGAATTCTTTAAATATTCTATATATTGGATATATAGTGTATACTATATTGGATATATATTTTCTTCCAGTCTGTGACTTGTCTCTTCATTCTTTTAATAGGGTCTTTCACAGAGAAAATTTTAATTTTGATGCGGTTCAATTTATTGATTTTTTTTTCCTTTTTGGATCATGCTTTTGGTGTTGGGTTTAAGAACTCTTACCTATCCCCAAATCCTGAATATTTTCTCCTATGTTTTTATTTCCAAAAGTTTTGTAATTTTACATTTATATCCATGATCCATTTTGAGTTAATTTTTGTATGAGATGTGAGGTTTAGGTTATGGTACATTTTTTTTAACCTACAAATGTCTAACTGCTCCAGCAAAATGCCTACAATTTTGAAATTTTTTAATCCAACAAACATTTTTGTGAAAGGCTGCCATTTGTGAGACACCATTAGGAAGTAAAGATGGAAAAATTAATGTAGATCACAGCCCCTGAAAGACCTTATAGCAGGGTTTCTTAACCTTTTTTGTTCCACTGACTCCTTTGCCAGTCAGGTGAAAGTCATGGACCCCTAACTAAGTCCACACTGTACTGTGTATATTTAATAAATATATCACACCTGCATGAACATGTCCTCACAAGAATAATGTCTTTTTGAATTTTCAATTCAAGCTCATGGACCACCTCAAATCTTTCCATGGGCCACCTGCCTCATAGTATAACTGGGTAGGTACATATTTAAATACTTTCAAAAGAGTACATTAAATGATGAGAGAAGAATACACAGAGAAGGACTTAATTCAGGCTAGGAAAAAGCTTCCTGAAGGAGGCAACTCCTGAAGTAGCTTAAAGAATGAATAGAGGGGTCACCCAGCTCAAAAAGATAAGAGAAGAGAGAAAACATGAGCATAAACATAAGAGCAAGAAATAGCATGATATATGCAAGGCTGCAAATAACTCAGAATTGCTGGAGCACAAGTTTGAGACCAGATTTGGCAAAGGATGAGGCTCAAGAGGTAGGCAGGAGCAGATCACAGACAGCCTCATATGCCAATCTTGGGAACTTGCACTTTGTTCTATCAGCGGTGGAGATCCATTGAAATATTTTAGAAGGAAAATAATAGAGTTGAATTTTTCTTCTGGGTAAATAATTGTGGTAGCCCTGGGTGGACTTAAGAAGGATACAGGGAGATACAGGCAGAGCAGGTGAAAGCTCTTTGCAATTGCTTAGATGAGAGATAATTAAAGCAGGGATATAAAGACAGAAAGGAGAGAATAGATGAGAGAAATTAATGAGGAAAATTTAACATACTAGTAGAGAGTATTTTGGAAGAAAGTGGAGTCAAAGGTTGACTGGATGGTGGTGTTATAAAAGAGAAGAGGAGGTTTGGATGAAAATAAGTTTACTTGAAACTTGTTGCTCTTGAAGTATCCATCAAACACGTAGGCAGAGCTGTCCTAGTTATAGTTTTTATATATGAAGCTAGAACTTGGGGAAGGGTTTCATGGTGGACAATTTTTTAATTGCCAAAAATAATTTCGAGCAAAGGAAGAGATGTTATTAATTTAGGTCAGACTATTTTAAGTCAAAAACAGAAATAAAATTCTAGAAGGAAGCATTATGGTTAACATAAAGGCTGTGAGCCTTTGTATGTTGTAGACCTTAATCTGAAATAGAGTGGTTCTGATTACAAACAGTGTCGGCAAAATATGTTTTTTAAAAAATATATAACCTCCTCTGAGCTTCAGTTTCTTCATTTATGAAATGAATGTTTTTTATAACCCTTAACTCACAGGATAATGGTGAGAAGCAAGAAGGGCAAGCCTAAAGTGCTTGCTTGACTTATAATGAAGGTTTCGTACATGCTAGCTCCTTTAGATCACTTAGTTTAATGTTTTTGTTTTTGTTATTGTTGTTTTTTGTTTTTTTTAAAAAAACAATTTATTGAAGTATATCATTCATACATGAACATACATAAACTATAAGTGATCAGTGAACATTGTAAACTTACAAAACAAACATGCATAACATCATACAGGGCTCCCACACATCACCCCACCACAAATATTTTGCGTTGTTGTGAAACATTTGTTAACAAATCATGAAAGAGCATCGTCAAAGTATTACTACTAACTATAGTCCGTAGCTTCCTCACCTATACTTTTTTTAAGGATTTATTTATTTATTTATTTATTTACTTTTATCCATTTTTACCGCCCCCCCCCCATTTTTGCACCCATTCACTGGGTAACTCTCTGTGTCTGTTTCCTGCCCTCTCTTCTCATCCATCTCCTCCTGTCTTCACTAGGATTTGATCCTCAGAACCTCCGATTTGGGAGAGAGGTGTCCTACCACCTGCACCACCTTAGTTCCTGATTTTTCGGCTTGTCTCGTCTTGGCTCTCCCTTGTGTCACTCTCCTGTTACACCATCATCTTGCTGCATGGCTCGTGGGGCCTGGTGGTGCACCCACGCACAGGGCCTGGGGGGCTCACCTGCTTGTGGGGCCTGGTAGCCTGCTCACCTTCTATATTTTTCTTTTTTAAATTTTTACTGGGAGGTCCTGGGGATCGAACCCAGATCTCTCCGTATGGGAGATGGACGCCCAACCATTTGAACCACATCCGTCCCCCTGCTATATCTCTTAAGGTTGGCAAAAGATACCTAGAGATACAGTCTTTTCCCATGCAGGATGGTCATATAATAAATCAGGCTTAGTTTATCACCAGCATTCTAAAAACTAGACCTAGGGAGAAAAACTAGGTCTGGGGACACATGCATGGTTTCTAATATAGCGAATGTTTAGCCTACCCTGATTATCACAAAACCAGGACAGCGAGAATATTTGCATAGTATAATGTTTTTCAAACCTCTTTTTTTCAAAGGAGGGGAATCCCTTTTTTACACACAAAACTGGAAAAAGAGGAAATCAAAATTGCCTCCTCCTTACCCAAGTTCTCAACTGAAGCAATAATGCAGAACCTTAGGGGGTCTTTGAAAATCACTAATATAGTGAGATCCTCAATTTAAAGATGAAGAAAAGAGGTAAAGAAAGTTTTCCTCAAGTCACCTGATTTTCTGATAGTCTCCAGGTTACTGACTCCCTATTTCCTATCCTTTCTGAAATGCTGTAGCACCTGTGACCTTCAGATAATAACATTTACACACATGGGTGGCTATGGTACGTTCTAAAAGAAATGTTCTTTGAAGTGCAGCAACATTGTGGTCACTTGTGGCCTCAAAGCACCGTTTTGAAAAGCAAATCTCTTTTAGATCTATTTGTTGGATACATTTGTCAATAAATGGGCTTTATGTACCCACTGAATATGGTGGTGATATAAAAGACAAACATGATGTTCTTTCCATTGTGCTCTCTGAACAGTCAGTGTTAACAAACATTTCATGTCTTAGGGGACTTAGAAGGGTGTGTCCTTGGGCAGTAGTTTCAAACATGTAGTTACCTTTTAAATTACATGTTCTGGGACTCTGTCCTTGAATATTCTGAGTTAAGAGATCTGAAATGAATCCTTACTATCTTATTTCTTTAAAGCTTCCCAGTGAGGCTAAAACATTGGAGGAACATTGCTGTAGATATCTGCCTGGGAACCTGGAGTTGTCATTGCTGTTCCCTGCCATTTCCCTTACAGATAACTATTGCTTTTGAGCACTTATTAACATTGCCCAGATTTTCTCTCTAGTTCCGAGCAAGAACCTGTTCTGGGTAGACTTCTCGAATAATTCCTGCCCCAGCTGAGTCAGTCTGTTCCCTCTTTTCACACTCTTTTCTGGAGTGACATCTTAGGGTTAAGATATGGTGTTAATTTGGCAGTAGTAACAACCACCACCAAATAAAAGCCATCCCTTACTGAGCACTCCATTATGTGGCAAATGATTTGAAGTGTGAACTCTAGACTTTTTATTAAAACTGCCTACTGAATATTTCAACAGAACTTCCCTGATACATGATTCTTCCCAAAGCTTCTCTCATCTCAGTATGTTCCCAACAATCAGACAGTTGCTCACTCCCAAGCCTAGACATTATGCTTGTCAACCATTTCCCCAGACATCCCATAACCAGTCTTTCAGCAAATTCTTTCAGCTGTGCCCTCAAAATATATCCCAATCCAACCACTTATCACGTGCTTCACAAAGAGCACTTTGGTGGAAGTCATAGTATTTATTGTCTATACTATTTTGGTAGCTGGATTATGGATTCCCTGCTTCTCCTTTTTCTTCCTATGGCCAGTCCTTCAGAAACAAAGTAAGAATAATCTTATAAAAGTGTAAATCTGAGATAATATCCTTCATCACCCTAAAACCATCAGTCACTTCTATCACACTTAGGTTAAAAAACTCAGTGGCCTTGCCAAGCATTACAGATCAGGCCTACACCCTCTGACTGAGCTTCTGTTTCCAGCCTCATTTGATAACATTCTGATCCTTGCCCTCCCTCGCTCTGCTTCACTGCTTTTCCCTGAAAGTACCAAGGTTTTGCCCACCTCAGGGCCTTTGCACCTGCTCTTCCCTCTACCTGGAATACTCTTTCCCCCAGAGCTTCCTGTGGCTCACACTCTCCCTTCACAAAGATCTCTGTTCAAATATTGTCCTCAGTGAGGCCTTTCCTGCCCATTCTATCTAACGGAGCGCCCATCTCACTCTATCCCTTTTTCTCACTTCACCTTCTTCACAGGCTTTACTACTATCTGGCATCGAATCATGCATTTGATTGTTTATTGTCTCCCCACCCCCCCACTGGAATGGGGGCTCCACGAGCAGTATCCCTGGCACCTGGCACATAATCAGTGCTTATTTAGCATTTGTTGGATGGATAAATGAATGAATGAACTGAGTGAATGAATACATATACATAGTAGTTGTCACCCTTCTGGGTTCTCCTGTATCAATGCCTTTGATTTATGCCCCTCTGACATGCATCAACTTCCTGTGAATTTCAAAACACGTGTCTTGATCTCTGTCAGTCATTTTATTCATGATCTTGTTGGCCTTGGGTTACTGCTCTTTAATATTTATAAAGAACAGAGTCTTTCCTAGAACAGTTAGTGCTTTAAACAGATGAATTATTTTGGTGTCTCACTGTTATCCCATCTAAAGACACTGGGTTTTGCCCCCTGTCCTTTGTTTCAGTGCTTTCGGATTTAGGTTTCAAGAGGGCATGCTACCTTGGTGACATCAGTGCCCCCACTAACAGGATGGTA
>JAQZBX010108553.1:0-10550 GCA_029593785.1 Cabassous unicinctus
CTTTAACCATAAAAAATAAGATTCCTTTTCTGTAAAACTTCTACAACTTTCTAAATCCATTCGGGTTTTGCCCTAGATTTCCTACTCCCCATTTTGTAAGAACCAGTCATTTTATTTTAGGACAAAACTACTCTCTTTTCCCTTAATATAAACATATCCTGTATAACTTATGTACTTGTTACCAAAATGATTTTGGAAAATGTCTTTAAGCTGATATTTTACCAAACACAATTACTGACAAAATGAATGTAGTCAGAATAATGACTCAGTTTGGTTAAATGTAAACATATATATATTCATTTAGATATTTAGTAGATATAATATTAGCTCATTTTATCAGTAGATATTGGAGATATTTTAAGGAAGAACATCTTCAAAATGCATGCATTTTTTTGTATTTAACACTGATAACTCAGAAGACATGGATGTTTTCTTTAAATTAACAAATTTTAAATTAGTATACAAATAGAGGATTTTCATCTCAAAATTTTTAGCCATGAGGCAGAAAAGTAAACAGATTGAGAAACATAGAAAGATAAAACACAGAGATATAAAATTCATTAATTTTTATAAAAGAACTTTTTGTACTTGCCCCACTTTATATTTATTTTTAATTTTTAATCATGTTTTTGTTGTGCTTTTGGTTAAGAAGCTATTTTAGGATTGCTATATCTATTAGAAGTTTTAGAATATTAATTAAAGAATGCAACTTATTTTTTGGTGGAGTCTGGAATTTTTTTAAGTGCACCGTTTCAAATCTTTAAGTTTGCGTAAATTAAAACTTCCCCATCATGGCTACTGCAGATCTAAGCTATCTTTAGTTTAAAATACTTATTTTTAAAGAACACATATGAGGAACCCATTTTAAATTGGATCTTTTATATGCCCGGTGCTCACTTTTTTCTTTCCTGTAAAAACGGACAATCTCATTTCCAATGTCCCTGATGCTTGTAATATAGATAGCTATTATCCTTTAAACTTATCTCTTGGAGGTACTTCTCTTTTTGTATTGATTGTCATTCAAAGTGGCAATCAGGGTTTCATATATTTTTTTCATCTTTTTGGAGTGGCAGTAATTGTAAAGCTATGATTAAAAAAAATATTTTTACTCTGATTCAGAGGTTCCTCCATCCCACCCCTGCCCGCCCCCAATGTTTAGCTAGTCTAACCAGTTTATTTAAGGAGTGGCTTTTTACTCAAGTTTATGTTTTTTAACAAACTTCCCAAGATTAGGTTTAAGTCCATTCATAAATAATGAAGACAGTGTCCCTTTAAGTGTGTCAGTGAAAGATGAATGAGCATCAAATGTCTGAGACAATTGCTTCTTTTAATCCTAGAAGATTCATCCTTTTTTGCTTACCAGTTTGGATTACTGACTAATCCAAGCCTCTGGAATTGTTTTAATAAGTCCTTAGCAATTTTTTTTTAGACAATTGGTAAGTGTATAGAAAAATCATGCAGAAAATACAGTTCCTATATATCTCCATTAACACCTTGCATTAGTGTGATACATTTGTTACAGTTGATGAAATAATATCATTATAATTGTAAAAAACTATGGTGCATGGTTTAAATTATGGAGATCTTAGCAATTTGGTGGGATTTGGGGGTGGGGGGAGAGATTCCTACCTTTAATATTTGTGGGGCCACATATAATTTTCCAGATTTTCCCATTTAATTGCTTTGATTCATTTATATTTTTTGTTTCACCAAGATTTGAAGTCATAAGTACAAATCAGAAAAGTTCAGGCAATCCTGGATTATAAATTCCAATTAGAGTTTTAAATTCCTCACAATTTTTTGATGTGCTTTTGGGTTGGGAAACTCCTTAACAACAGCCTTGAGCTCTGCTCTTGATCACGGGCTAGTAGTTACTGAAGGTGCCATTCTAACAGTCTCAGAATGTCTAGTCTTATAGTGCATTTGGCAAATTTTAGTAGTCAGGCAAAGCAAGGATACAAGGAAGGAACACAAATGGTAGCATTGGGATTAGGAAAATCAGAAAGGGCAGTATCATCCAGTCCAGGCTATTCAGTTACAGGGTTATCAAGGATAGCTTATTTTTCATAAACTCACTGTAAGTTCTTTAAGGAAGTAATTCTGGAATCAGGTAATTTGGGGCTGATTGGACATACCAATTAAGGAATGCATTCCACTGTTTTGGCATTTCCTTGGTTATTGCTTTTAGTTCAGATAGTCCAAGGAGTGTAGGTGATACAGTTCCTGAGCCTCCATTATTAGGTTTGATTTTAACAGGAGCAAAGAGGGGTAGATTTGAAGGACCTTCAGGTCCACTATTATAAAAGGGCAACTCTGCAAGATTAGGATAAATAGGAAGAGGACAGGGAAGTGGAGGAGGAGCTAATACAGCTAGCCTCGGAAAATTTAGAGGTTTCAGACAGTTTTTTAAGTTTAGTTATGCATTTAGATAAGTCTTTCTTTTGTTAATTTGGTATTTGTTTCTTGAAACAATTTTGAAATTTGTTATACATTTGGAAGCTTCCAAGAACTAATTTAAAAAAGGAGTTCCATTCAGGCCGTTTGATTTTATAGCCCCTATTTTCTAACTGTGCACACAAATACACTAATTTGGGCATACTGAGTTTCACTGTGGCCCTTGTAATTCAAGATTATCCTTAGTATGTCAGGCTCAGCTATATAACAATTCTTATGATGAAGGACCATAACTCTTTTTTTTTTTAAATTTATTTATTTACTTGATCCATTTTTAACGCCCCCCCCCTTCCCCATTTGCTGTTTTGTGTCCATTCGCTGGGCAATTCTTTGTGTCTGTTTCATCTCTTCTCATCCTCCTCCTCCAGTCTTCACCAGGATTCGATCCTGAAGACCTCCGATGTAGGAGAGAGGTGTTCTAGCCATCTGCGCCACCTCGGCTCCTGGTTTTTGGAGCTTTCAGAGCATCTTGTCTTGTCTCTCTCCTTTTACGTCATCTTGCTGCATGGCTCCCGGGGCCTGGCGGCTCACCGGCACACAGAGCCTGGCAGCCCATGCGCCTTCTATATATTTTTTTTTATTTTACCGGGAGGTCCCGGGGATCAAACCCAGGTCCCTCCATATGGCAGATGGATGCCCAACCATTTGAGCCACATCCGCCCCCAGGACCATAACTCTTATACATAAAACTAGATGGAGTGCTTGACGGTGGTGCACCATTAGAATTTTTTGAAGAATTGCAACATATTGTTTCTGATGTACAGCAATCTTAAAATCTAAAAAAGTCTGACATGATTTATCTTAAGGTGGGGTTAATAAGATGTTTTACAGTGTGCGTTATACAGTTTACTTCTTTATCTTGTTAGAGAGCTTGTGCTCTAGTTGTCTAACCCATTACCAGGTGTCCCTAGTTGCACAGAAATTGTCTTGAGGGTACTAGGCAAACTATTGTCATTCTTGCCCATCTGTGACCACCTTATCCTTTCATGGGAGTCTTGTTCTTTGGAATCCAAGGCTCCTCATTAAAAGATGGTCTGTGCTCCTAAGTGCCCCACCCATGCCCACCAAGGTGTTTATGAGATTGCTTTCAGTCAGGACAATGGTTAATTAAAATATTAGGCATTCCTTTGCATAATATTAGAGAAAGAGAGAAAGAAGAGCTTCCAAATATTTGAGTACTCACCAAACAGGAGAAATTCTGGTAAACCAACAGGGCAACCAAAAGGACTGTTGCCACCCGCCCAAACCAAAAGAACAAAGTTCAAAATTCCCTTATCTAGAAGACACGCAAGAAAAGACCAGAACCTCAACCAAAGGAAGGGATGTTCAGAAATGAGAGGACTCACCATCAGAAACCGGGGGCTGTTGGAGAAACGACAGAGAACAAGGGACTTTAGCAGCTACCATGCTCGAAACCAATGGCAGCTTCAGAGCAGAGGTGGCAGTCCCTATGTATCCTTCTTCTGACACCAGAGATTTTGACCAAAAGGTTACAGCCAGAGCTGCAAGGCAACAAAAGCGTTTATTTGGGGTCTTAGAATTGCAAATTCAAGGAGCACAGACTCAGGCAGCAACCCAAACTGTGCCCTCTCTTGGGGATTCCAAGCAAGAGTTTTTAAAATAAAAGGAGGGGAGCAGATGTAGCTCAAGCAGTTGAGCTCCTGCTTCCCACATATAAGGTCCTTGTTTTGTTCCCCAGTACCTCTTAAAAAACAACAACAAATAAATAAATGAAAAAACTAACTTTGGGAAGCTGATGTAGCTCAGTGGTTGAGTGTCAGCTTCCCACATTTGAGGTCCTGGCCCAGTACTTCAAAAATAATAATAAAATAAAATAAGAGGAGATTACATAAGTTGTTTGAAAAGAATTATGATTGGTGTCTATTTGGGGCTTTCCAAATGTCATTCAATGTAGACAGTTTACTGATTTCTTTATCTTGTAGTTGGTTCATGGCATCAGGATGTCCTCAGAAACACTGTTGAATGGTTTTTCATACCTTGGCAATTTGTGATATCTGACTGAGACATGCATATGAGTAACATCCTGAATGTACTCCTGACTCAATTATAAATCTCAGCCATAGTAACTCCGTTTTGTGTTATCTCTTTTCTCAATCCTCAATATCCCCAGCATGCAAGCCTATGTTTTCTTTTCTTAAAAAGCAATGGTTTTGCTTCCATGACAGACTTAGCATAAGCACCTTGACAGGGCTGGGGCACCAGTAAATGTTTTATTCCCTAGATCCATCATTTCCCTCTGAGGTGTTGCCACCTACTCCAGGACACTATCAAGGAGGAGGGTCATTCTAGGGATTTCTGTCTAGGACTCTCCTCTCCCGCTGCCACCCCTTTCCCCTGAGTCCAGTTTACTCAGTGTGAACACTTCAAGGAATTGAGAATTTTACCACAGACCCTAAGAGCTATGCACTTTCAATGGCTTCTGCCTTGCAAAGCTTAACAATCTGTTTGAATTATGTAGGTAAAGAAGAAAAATAAGGGAATATTGTATATGTACTTTAAGTTTAAAAATTATCTTGTCAAGCATGATCAAAGGACCCTGTAAGAAAAAAAATCCCTTGTTTCTCTTAAAAGTTGCAAAATGATGAAAAGATGAGTTTTTATTGCATAATAACCTACAGGGAAGCATTTAAAGAGAATAGATAACTCCCCATCCATTCCTCAAACTGCCCCTGAAAGTCACTGGAGTTATTACTTAGTTCATCACACCTCCACCAAGGGCCTCTGTCAGGTGCCCAGAGCAGGAATTGTTTTATATTCTACTGTCATCTGTATAATTATATTGAAAGATAAACTCCACATGGCAGCATAAAAGCGATAAAATGAAAATAAAAATGAAATTTGTTTTTCACACATAATGACCTCACAGTGTGTTTTAGAAGATTTTACTTACACCAGTTGCACAGTGAAGAGAGGATCCTTAGCAGGGAAATACAACACAACTTGGGAGGCCTCTAAAATAACAAGTCCTTAATGTTATATTATATATGTGCTGTTTTGCTTGTTTATCACTTGCCTCCTTCACAAAATGGGAGTTACATGAGGATGGAAATTTGTTCTGTTTGTCGGTGTGTTCCTGGAATTTTGTTTGCCACCTCCAAGTGCTAAAAAATTTGTTCAATGAATGAATGAATATGTTGAGATTATTAACTTTACCCAGTTCTCTTTATTTTCACCAGTGAAAACAGGAATAAGGAAATTGAGACTATTCCAAATATACTTAAGAATTTATTAAAATGAGAAAAGAGCCTGTATAATGAACTGGTAGAAAAAATAAGTTAGACTCTGCACACATAAAATATGCCATCCTTAACTGTGCTTTGGAGAGAGACAGCTCTATTTCTGCCATTTACTGTAGAATGTGCATGCACAGAAATCATTTGTTTGGAATGTGTGTTTAAATGTACAAAGCCATTCAAGCAAAACAATCCTGCTCCTGCTCAAGCATTACACTACAGATGTTTAAAAGTGAGTAAACTTTGATTTATCTAAAGGCATTATACTATACACATTGCTTACTTCTAATTTTGGCAAAGAAGAGAGCCAGAGTGGCAATAATAGCATTATGAAAAATAACCAGATCTATAAATTGTTAAAGAGAGGGAATAAGTTGTTACATTTCACTTTCATTGATTGAATGCCATGACCTAGGACATAATATTTACAACTCCAGGTTTCTAAATATCAGAGCATCCTAGGCATCAGTGCTTAGTCCTCTTTTCTCTATTCACATTGTCTATTTTGCCTCATTAAGTCCATGGCTATCTATAACTTATGATGTCCAAGTTTCCATCTCCAGACATCTCCAGCCATGGACAGCTCTGAGGTTCTGTCTCATATTTGGCAGTCTGCCTTACTCTTTGCATCTCAGCTTCTTCCTCTGTAAACTTTGGATTATTATAATACATTCCTCATATAGTTGCCATCCAAAGAACACACCTTAAAAAAGGAAACACACTTAGAAGAGTGTCTCACACCGTAGTATGTACTCAAAGACCTCTTAGCATTAATACTTGATCTCTCCATGTGTTTATGTAATAGCAGTACAATGTTATCATGGCCATAAAACAATTCTTGTTTCCAACCTCTGATCTATCCTTATCAATGAAATTCACAAAACTTCATTGAAGAGTTGACTTGTTCTCCATAATAATTAGGAAAGTTTGGCCAAATCCCACCTAATTAATTGTTCCAGCATCCCTACGGGTGAGCATTAAATGAGATTTAAACCAACTAATCTCTCAAAAATTAGTACTATTCTAGCTACTCATTCTAATACCCTCAATCCATAATATCTGCTTAGGGAATCAGCGGTGATATATATATACTCTGTTCCATTTAAAATAATGTTATTTCCTCCTTTTTTAGCCCACCAGCATCCTGCTCTTTTCCTATCAGTGTCCTCTGCTTTCTCTTCACCAAGAGTTATGACAAAGTCTGTCTGAGGCTTATTTTTAGAAATGCAAATGATTTCTGTATTTATGGAAACAGTCTTATCATCTATAAATAATGAGTCGCATCTTACATTTCTTTTCTTTGGACTTCCAGATTTACATGTTTATTAGATATAGCAAAAAAAAAAAAAATCCAGACTTTACTGCCAATTTAAAAGGAAATATCTAACATTTCACCATTAAATATAACAAAATTGTAGTTTTTCAGGTTAGGGAACTTGTTTTCTTTTCCTAGTTTGCTGAGTGTTATTATTATATAGAATTTTTGATTTGTAACAAATGCTTTCTCCATATCTATGGAGATTAATATGAGTTCTTTTTTAATAAATAAATACAGTGATCTAAATAATTAAATTTTATTAAGACTCAAAGTTGCATGCCTGGAATAAGCTAACTTAATCATGGTATATGCGTTATACTTTGATGAATTCAGTTTCCCAGTATTTTGTTTAGGTTTTTGCATCTTGATTAGTTAGCATATTTGTAATGTAACTTTTTTCTTTTATCTCCTCTTACTTTGGGATCAGTATTAAATTAGCCTTGTAGGACTAATTGGGGACTAGTCTTATTAATCTTTAATTGATTTTGAACAAGATTAAATTTATCTGTTCCTTGCTTGTCTGGTTTTCCTGACTAAAAAGGGTGTAAGCCAGGTATTTTCTTTGCAGAAAGATTTTAAAGCACTGATATTATTTATTAAATGATTAAAGGCCTTTTCTCACAATTTATTAGAAAAGTTGCCATTGCATCACTAGGGTGCTAGAATTTTATCTTTATTATATGGTCCATCACTGTTTTCATCCTTATTGGGACCTGATTGGACCTTCCCTGGTGCCAATTCACTTATTTTATACTTATTATTTGATACAAGGAAATGAACAGTAGACTGCCCAAACACTTGTATCTAAGGCTTCAACTCCAAAATATAAGGAGGATATATTCATCTAATATTTTTCTAATTTTTTTTCCTCAATATATATTTTTTTAGGAGGTACCTGGGATTGTACCCAGGACCTGGGACATGCCAAGCAGGAGCTCAACCACTGAACTACACCCACTCCCCCTTATTTTTGTTTTCATATTTTCCCTACTAGTTTCATAGTTTTGTTTTTCATATTCAGGTTTTTAATCCAGCTGAAATGCATTTTCATGTATGACATGGTGCAGGTGTCCAGTTCCACATGTGTATCAGAAGAAAACACATCTTCAACATCATAGGTCAGAAAGCGGTGGTTGAAGCTGTTGGGGCGGTTGGACAGTTGGAGTGATTTGGTCTGGCACATGGGGCGGGGTCCTTTGGTGATTCAGTTGGGTCAGAAGACCAAAAGCCGCTTCCCCACCCCATGCTAAGGGAGCAGTATGCCTGGTTCTTCCTGTCCTAGCTACCCACTCACCCTGCTCTGGCTCTTGCAGGTACAACAAGAAAAGGGGAAGCAGGAGCCTCTGAGGATTAGACCCAGTAGACTGACCAGAAGCGCCCCATGCTGTAGCCACCTGGCCATCAGAGCATAAGCTGATATACCAAGAGCGAGCAGAAAGTGGATCACCCGGGAAGCGGGTGTGGCTCAATCGATAGAGCCCCCATTTACCACGTGGGAGGCCCCGGGTTCGCTTCCCGGGGCCTCCTTATAAGAGCAGGCCGGCCCACGCAGCGTGGTGGGCTGATGCAGTAGGACCTCACAATAAGGGGGAGATAAGCAGACACGGAAAAAACACACAGCGAATGGACACAGCAAACACAAGCAGCAAGTGGGGGGATAAATAAATAAATAAATAAATCTTAAAATAAAAAAAAAAAAAGAAAGTGGGTCACCCATCTGGGATCCGGGAGCTCACCCCCTGGGTAAGAGAGATGAGTCAAAAAGTTGCCTATGGATCTGCCCATGCAAGAAGCCCTTGAGTTGGACATTCTGGAGGTCCCAGGGGGTGAGCTCCATATGTTGTTGTTTCCATATGTTAGCAGTTGTGAACATTAGTGTACAAATGTCAATTTGTGTCCTTGCTTCCAGTTCTTCTGAATATATTCCTAGTAACGGGACTGCTAGATCATATGACAGTTCTATATTCAGCTTCTTGATATGCTGCAAAACTGCCTGTATAGGCTGTATTGTTCTACCTTCCCACCAACAGTGAAGGAGTGTTCCTATTTCTCTACATCTTCTCCAGCACTCATAGTTTTCTTTTTTTAAAAAAATAATGGCCATCCTATAAGTGTGAAATGATATTTCATTGCAGTTTTTTTTTTTAAGATTTCTTTATTTACCCCACACACCCCCGATGTTTTGCGCTCTCTGTCTGCTCTTTGTGTCCATTCACTGTGTGTTCTTGTGTGTCTGCTTGTCTTCTCTTTAGGCAGCACCAGGAACGGATCCTGGGACTTTCTGGAGTGAGAGAGAGGCACTCAAATCTCTTGCACCACCTCAGCTCCCTGGTCTGTTGCATCTCTTTGTCTCTCCTCTGTGTCTCTTTTTGTTGTCATCCTGCTGCACCAGCTCTCCATTCAGGCCAGCACTTCACATGGGCCAGCTCTCCGCTTCGGCCAGCTCACCACGTGGGCGAGCTTGTCTTTACCAGGAGGCCCCAGGAATCGAACCCTGGACCTCTTATACAGTAGACGGGAACCTAATCGCTTGAGCCACATATGCTTCCCTTCATTGTAGTTTTGAGCTGCATTTCCCTAATAAGTAGTAATGTTGAACATTTTTTCATGTGCTTTTGGCCATTTCTTTGCCCTCTTTGGAAAAATGTCTATTCAAGTCTTTTACCCATATTTTAATTGGGTTGTTTGTCATTTTATCGTTGAGGTTTATGATCTCTTTATATAAAATGGATATCAAATCCTTCTCAGATATGTGGTTTCCAAATATTTTCTCCCATTGAGTAGGTTGCCTCTATACTTTCTTCACAAGGTCTTCTGAAGCACAAAAGTATTTAATTTTGAGGTAGTCCCATTTATCTATTTTTTCTTTTGTTGCTCATGCTTTGGGTGTAAGGTTTAAGAAACCACCACCTACCACAAGGTCTTGAAGATATTTCTTCACATTTTATTCTAGGGGTTTTATGGTTGTAGCTTTTATATTTATGCCTTTGATCTATTTTGAGTTAATTTTTACATAAGGCGTGAGATAGGGGTTCTCTTTCTTTTGAATATGGATATCCAGTTCTCCCACCACCATTTGTTGAATACACTGTTCTGGCCCAGCACAGTGGGCCTGACGGCCTTATCAAAGATCACTTGACCATAAATGTGAGGATCTATCTCTGAACTCTCAGTTCTATTCTATTGACCAACATGTCTATCTTTATGCCAGCACCATGCTTTTTTTACCACGGTGGATAAATAATGTGCTTTAAAGTCAGGAAGTTAGGGTACTACAACTTTGTTTTTCCTTTTTAAGGATATTTTTGGCTATCCGAGGCCCTTTACCTTTCCAAATAAATTTGATAATTGGATTTTCTAATTCTTAAAAAAAGGCTGTTGGGATTTTTATTGGAATTGCATTGAATCTGTAGATCAATTTGGGTAGAATTGTCATCTTAATGACATTTAGTCTTCCAATCCATGAACATGGAATGCTCTTCCATTTATTTAGGTTTTCTTTTTTTCTTTTTTTTTTTTTTTTT
>JAQZBX010108554.1:0-10544 GCA_029593785.1 Cabassous unicinctus
TTTCCTAACCCTAATCCTTATGCTAACCCTATGACTAACCCTAACATTAACGCTATCCCTAACCCTAAACCTATCCTTATCCCTAGCCCTAGCCATAACCTAATCCTAACACTAGCCCTAACCCTAAACCTAACCCTAGCCCTTACCCTATCCCTAACCCTAACCCTAGGCCTAAACCTAAACCTAACCCAAACATTAACACTCCTCCTAACCCTACAAATAAACCTATCCCTAACTTTGGCCATAGCCAAATCCTCACCATAACCCTACCCCTACCCCTACCCCTAAACCTACCCCTAAACCTAACCCTAAACCTAACCCTAACACTAAATCTAGCCCTAACCTTAACCTTAAACCTAACCCAAACCCTAAAGCTTACCTTAAACCTATTCCTTACCCTAACATTAAACCTATCACTAAACCTAAACCTATTCCTATCTCAAGCCCTAGAACTAACCCTAAGCCAATCCTAACTCTAAACCTAACACTAACCCCAGCCCTAAGCGTAACTCTAAACATAACCATAACCCTGTCCTTAAACATAACCCAAGCCCAAAACCTAACCCTAAACCTAGCCCATACCGTAACCCAAACCCACACCCTAGCCCATTCCTAGCCCTAGTTCAAGCCCTAACCCTAGTCCTAGCACCAAACCTAACCTTATCCCTAAGTCTACACCTAGCCCTAACCCTAAACCTAACCCTAGCCCCAACCCTAACCCTAACCCTAACCCTCATTCTAACCCTACACTTAAACCTATCCCTAACCTGGCCATAGCCCAAATCCTCACCATAACCCTAGCCCTAACTCTAACCCTAAACCTAACCCTAACCTTAACCCTAACCCTAAACCCAGGCCTAACCCTAAACCTAACCATAGCCCTAAACCTAACCCTAACCCTAACCCTAACCCTCATCATAAAACTACACCTAAACATAAACCTAAAGGTAACCCTAAATCTAACGCTAACCCTAACCATAACCCAGGCCCAACCCTAACCCAAACCCCAGCCATAACCCTAAACCTAGCCCTAACCTTAAACCTAACCCTAACCCTAAACCTAACCCTAAAACTAACTGTCACCCTAGTCCTAACCATAACCATAAACCTAACCCAAGCCCTAACCCTAACCCTAAACCTAACCCTAACTTTAACCCCGGCCCCAAAACTAAGCCTAACCATAGCCCTAATTCTAACCCTGACTCTAACCCTAGCTCTAACCCTAAACCTAACCCTAACCGTAACCCTCATGCTTAACCTACACCTAACGATAGCCTTTACATGTCCATAGCCCCAAAACTCACCCAAACCCTAGGCCTAAACCAAACCCAAACCTTAAACATAACCTAAACCTAGGCCTTACCCTAACCCTAACCAAAGCCCTAACCCTAACCCAAACCCTAACCAAAGCCACAGACTGAGCCCTAGACCTAGCCGTGAACCTAGCCCTAAACCTAACCCTAACCCTAATCCGAGCCCTAGCCATAGCCCAAACCCTAACCCTAGCCCTAACCCTAAAAGTAACCCTAAACCTAACCCTAAACCTAACCTTCATCCAAACCTTACACCTAAGCCTAACACTATCCCTAAACCTTATCCAAACCCTAAACCTATCCTAACACTCATCCTAACCCTACACCTAACCCTAAACCTAACTCAAATCCTAACCCTAAACCTAAACATAACCCTAACACTAGCCCTAATCTTAACACTAACACTAACCCTAACCCCAGCCGTAACCCTAGACCAAATCCTAAACCTTAAGCTAAACCTAACCCAAGCCGTAACCGTAACCCTAACCCTAGACTAAATCCTAAACTTAACCCTAAACCTAGTGCTAGCCCTAACCCTAGCCCTAAACCGAACCGTAACCATAGCCCCAACCCTAACCCTAATCATAAGCCTAGACGAAAACGTAGCCCTAGTCCTAGCCCTAAACCTAGCCCTAACACTAAACCTATCCCTTGCCCTAAACCTAACCATAGTCCCAAACCTAACACTAACCCTAGTACTAAGTTGAACCGTAACTCAAATCTAAACCTAGCCCTAACCCTAACCCTAACCTTAACCCTAAACCTCATCCTAACCCTACACCTCACGCTGGCTTTAACACTGGCCGTAGCCGAAATCCTCACCATAACCCTTGCCCTAAACCTAACCATAACCCTCTACTTAACCCTAAACCTAGGCCTTACGCTAACCCTAACCCTTACCTTAACACTAACCCAAACCCTAGACCTAGCCCTAGCCCTAGGCCAAGCCCTAACCCTAGGCCTAACACTAACCCTAAACCTAGCCCTAACCCTAAATATAACACTTGCCTTAACCCTAACCCTAAACCTAACCATAGCCCTAGCCCTAACCCTAAACCTAACCCTAACCCTAATCCTAAACCTAAACCTAAACCTAACACTAACCCTAACCTTCTCATTAACCCTTTCCCTAACCCTAAATCTATCCCTATCCTTATCCCTTGTGCTAACCCTAGCCCTAACCCTAAACCTAACACTAAACTTAGCCTTAACCCTAACCCTAAACCTGAAACTCATCCTAAACCTACACCTAAGCCTAACCCTAAACCTAACCCTAACCCTAATCTTAACCATAACTGTAAGCCTAGCCCTAACCCTAACCTTAAACCTAACCCTCATCATAAACCTACAACTAACCATAAACCTAACCTTAAACTTAACAATAACCTTAACCAAATCCCTAACCCAAAACTAACCCTAGCCACAACCCTAACCCTAACGCTAAACCTAACCCTAGCCCTACTTTAATCCTAACCCTAACCCTAACCTGAATCCTAACCCTAGGCTTACTTTAAACCAAACCCTAACCCTAACCCTAGCCCTAACCTTAAGCCTAACCATAACCCTAACGCAAACCTAATTATACCCCTAGTCTAACACTAACTCTAACCCTAACCCTAACCCTAACCCTAAAACTAACGCTAAACCTAACCCTAAACCTAATCCTAACCCTAACCCTAACCCTCATCCTAACCCTACACCTAACCCTAGCCTAAAACCTGGCCAAAGCCCAAACCTAATTATAACCCTAGTCTAACCATAAACCTAACCCTAACCCTAAACCTAACCCTAAAACTAATGCTAAACCTTAACCCTAAACCTAGACCTAACCCTAACCCTAACCCTCATCCTAACCCTACACCTAACCCTAGCCTAAACCCTGGCCAAAGCCCAAACTCACCCTAAACATAGAACTAATCCTAAGCCTAAACCTAGCGCTAAACCTCACCAAAACCCTAGCCCTTACCCTAACCCTAAACCTAGCCCTAGCCCTACAACTAACCCTAGCCCTAACCCTAACCCTAACCCTAACCGTACCTTAATCCTAGCCTTAACACTAACCCAAACCCTAGACCTATCCCCAGCGCTAGCCCTAACCCTAGCCCTAACTCTGAACCTAACCCTAACACTAACCCTAAACTTAACCCTAACAATAACCCTAACCCTATCCCTAATCTTAAATCTTACCCTAACCCTTTCCCTAACCCTAATAATAACCCTATCCCGAAACCTAAACCTATGCTTATCCCTAGTCCTAGGATTAGCACTAGCCCTAACCCAAACCTAACCCTAAACCAAGCCCTAACACTAACCATAACCCTAAACCTCATCCCAACCCTACACCTAAACCTAAGCTTGACCCTAACCCTCACCCCAACCCTAGCCCTAAACCTAATCCTAACCCTAGCCCTAACCCTTACCCTAACACCTTCCCTAACCCTAACCCTAAATCTAACTCTAAACCTAGCCCAAAACCTAACCCTAGCCCTTACCCTAACCCTAAACCTAACCCAAACCCCAGCCCTAAAACTAAACATAAGCCTAGGCAAACCCTAACCCTAAACCTAGACCTAAATCTAACCCTCACCTTTGTCCTTACCTGGAACTTAACTCTAATCCTGAACTTAACCCTAGCCCTAATCTTAACCCTAACCCTCATCCTAACCCTACACTTAACCCTGGCCCTATCCCTGGCCATAGCCCAAATTCTCACCCTAACCCTAGCATTAACCCTAATCCAAACCCTAAACCTAACCCTAAACCTAGTATATACCCTAACCCTAACCGTAGCCCTATCCCTAACACAAACCATAGCCCTATCCCTAGACCTAGCCCATCCCTAACCTTTGCCGTAACTCTAAACCGAACTCTAAACCTAACCTTAAGGTGAAACCTAACGCTAAACCTAACCTTAAATCTTACCCAAACCCTATCCCTAAACCTAATATTAACCCTATCCCTAACCATAAACCTATCAGTAGCCCTAGCCCTAACCCTAGGCCTCACCCAAACCTATCCATAAACCAAGCCGTAACTCTAAGCCTAGCCCTCATCCTAACCCTACACTTAACACTACACCTAACCCTAATGCTAACACTAACCCTACACCTATCCATAACCCTAATCCTAAACGTAAGCCTAACCCTAACCGCAGGCCTAACCCTAACCCTAAACTTAACCATAACCCTAACACTAACCAAAGCCCTAAACTTAACCCTAACCCTAGCCCAAACCCTAACTCTAACCCTTACCTACCCTTAACTACCCTTACCCTATACCTACCCCTAGACCTAGTCCAAGCCCTAAACCTAGCCCTAACCCTAAACCTAAACCTAACCCTAACCTAAACTTAACCCCAGCCCTAAACCTAACCCTAATAGTAGTCCTAACCCGAACCCTAAGCCTAAACCTAACCCTAACACTAACCTTAACCTTAAACATAACCCCATCCCTAACCCTAACCTTAACCCTTGACCTAACCCTATCCCTAACCCTAACACTAGACCTAAAACTAACCCTAACCTTAACCCTCATCCTTAACCTACAGCTAATCATAGCCCTAACCTTGGCCATAGCCCAAATCTCACCAGAACCCGAAACTTAACCCAAAACCTAAACCTAACACTAAACCTAAACCTAGCCCTTAACCTAACCTTAACCCTAGCCCTAACCCAAACTCAAACCCTAGCCCTAGACCTAACCCAAACCTAAACTTAAATCTTACCCTTACCCTATCCCTAACCGAAACATTAACCCTATCCCTAACCCTAAACCTATCCCTATCCCCACCTTTAGCCTTAACCCTAACCCTAATCCAAACCTAAACCTAAATCAAGCCCTAGCCCTGATACTCATCCCAACCCTACACCTAACCCCAAGCATAACCATAGCCCTAAGCCTAACCCTAGTCCTAATGCTAAACCTAAACCTAACCCTCATCCTAACCCTACACCTAACCCTAACCATGACCCTAACCCTAACGCTAACACTAGCCCTAGCACGCGCCCTTGCCCTAACCCAAAACCTAGACCTAACCCTAACCCTAAACCTAACCCTTGCCATAACCCTAAACCTAACCCTAACCCTGTACCTAACCCTAACCCTAAACCTAACCCTAACCCTAAACCTAGACCTAAACCTAACCCTAACCCTAACACTAGCCCTAGCCCTAGCCCTAACCCAGCCCTAACCCTACACCTAACCCTAACCTTAACCCTAACCCTAACACTCATCCTAACCCAACACCTAAGGTTAACCCAAACCCTAAACATAATCCTAACACGAACCCTAACCCTAACCCTAGCCCTAAACCTAACTCTAACCTTAACCTTAGACCAAACCCTAAAACTAACCCTATCCATAGCCTTTGCCCTAGCCGTAGTCCTAGCCCTAACACGATCCCTAACACTAAACCTAAACCTAACCCTCAGCCTAACCCAAGCCCCAACCCTAACCCTAACCCTAACCCTAACCCTAACACTAACTCTAACCCTAAAACTAACCGTAACACATGCCCTAAACCTAACCCTAAACATAACGCTAAACCTAGCCCAAATGCTAACCCTAACTCAGCCCTAGCCCTAGCCCTAGACCTAACCCTCGCCTTAATCATAAACCTAACCCTAACTGTAACACTAACACTAACACTAGCCCTAACTGTAACCCTAAACCTAACCATAAAACTAACCCTAACCCTAAACCTAACCCTAACCCTTTCCCTAACCCTAACATTAACCCTATCCCTAACCTTAGCCCCAGCCCTAGCCCTAACCCTAAACCTAACCCTCATCCTAAACCTACACCTAAGCCTATCTCTAAACCTAACCCCAATTCTAATCATAAACCTAAGCCTACCCTAACCCTAACCCTAACCCTAAACCTCATAATAAACCTACAACTAACCATAAACCTAACCCTAAACGTAACCATAAACCTAAACCCATCCCTAACCCAAAACCAAACCCTTGCCCCAACACTAACCCTAACCCTAACCGCAACCCTCAACCTTATTTAAACTTAACCCTAACCCTAACCCTAACCCTAATCCAAACCATAACCCCAACCTTAACCCTAACCCTAAGCCTCGCCCTAACCATATCCCTAACCCTAACCCTAGCCCTAAAACTTACCCTAACCCTAAACCTAAACCTCATCCTAACCCTAAAGCTTATCCTAGCCCTAACCCTGGCCATAGCCCAAATCCTCACCAGAAACCTAACCCTAAACCTAACACTGACCCTAACACTAAACCTAAACCTAGCCCTTAACCTAACCCTAACCCTAGCCCTAACCCAAACTCAAACCCTAGCCCTAGACCTAACCCTAAACCTAAACTTAAATCTAACCCTTAACCTATCCCTAACAGAAACATTAACCCTATTCCTAACCCTAAAACTATCAATATCCCTACCTTTAACCCTAACCCTAACCCAAACCCAAACCTAACTCTAAACCAAGCCCTTACCCTAACATTCATCCCAACCCTACACCTAACCCTAACCATAACGATAGCCCTAAACCTAACCTTAGCCCTACACCTAAACCTAACCCTAACCCTCATTCTAACCCTACACCTAACCCTAACCATGACCCTAACCCTAACGCTAACCCAAGCCCTAGCCCGTACCATTGCCCTAGCGCAAAATCTAAGCCTAACCCTAAACATAACCCAAACCCTGAACCTAACCCTAAACCTAACCCTAACCCTAAACCTAGACCTAAACCTAACCCTAACCCTAAACCTAGCCCTAGTCCTAGCCCTAGCCCTAACCCAGCCCTAACCCTACACCTAACCCTAACCTTAACCCTAACCTTAACCCTCATCTCAACCCTACACCTAAGCTTAACCCAAACCCTAAACATAATCCTAATGCGAACCCTAACCCTAACCCTAGACCTAAACCTAACCCTAACCTTAACCTTAGACCAAACCCAAAAACTAACCCTATCCATAGCCCTAGGCCTAGGGGTAGACCTAGCCCTAACCCTATCTCTAACACTAAACCTAACCGTAACCCTCACCCTAACCCAAGCTGCAAACCTAACCCTAACCCTAACATTAACTCTAGCCATAACACTAACCATAACACTTGCCCTAAACCTAACCCTAAATGTAACCCTAAACCTAGCCCTAACGTTAGCCCTAACTCAGCCCTAGCCCTAGCCCTAGACCTAACCCTAGCCTTAATCATAAACCTAACCCTACCTGTAACCCTAACACTAACCTTAACCCTAACCCTAACCCTAACCCTAAACCTAACCCTAACCCTTTCCCTAACCCTAAGATTAACCCTATCCTTATCCTTAGCCCTATCCCTAGCCCTACCCTAGCCCTAACCATAAACCTAACCTTAAACCTAGCCCTAACCCTAACCTTAAATCTAACCCTCCTCCTAAACCTACACATAAGCCTATGTCTAAATCTAAACCCAATCTTAATCCTAACCCTAAGCCTAGCCCTAACCCTAACCGTAACCCTAAACCTCATCATAAACATACAACTAACCGTAAACCTAACCCTAAACATAAACCTAAACCTAAACCCAGCCTTAACCCAAAACCTTTCCCTTGCCCCAACCCTAACCCTAACCGTAACTGTAACCCTCAACAGAATTTAAACCTAATCTTAACACTAACTGTAACCCTAACCCTAACCCTAGCCCAACTTTAACCCTAACCCTAGCCCTAAACATAACCCTAACCCTAACCCTAGCCCTAAAACAACCCTAATGTTAACTCTGGACCAAACACTAAAACTAACCCTATACTTAGCTGTAGCCCTAGCCCTAAACCTAACCTTACGCTAAACCTAACCCTTACCCCAGACCTAACTCTAATCCTAATCCTAAACCTAAACCAAAACCTGGCCCATATCATAACCCTAACCCTAGCCCTAACTCTAACCCAAACGCTACCCCTACCCCTAACCCTAGCCCTAACTCTAACCCAAACCCTAGCCCTACCCCTAACCCTAGCCCTAAATCTAAACCTTACCCAAACACTAACCCTATCCTTACCACTAACCCTATCCCTAACTTTAAATCTTACCCTAACGCTATCCCTAACCCGAATATTAACCCTAACCCTAAACATAAACCTATCCCTAGCCCAAGCCCTAGCCCTAACCCTAGCCCAAACCCAAACCTAACCCTAAAACAAGCACTAACCCTAACACTAACCCTCATCCTAACCCTACACATAACCCTAAACCTAACTCGAAACCTAACCTTAAACCTAGCCCTAACCGTAAACTTCACCCTAACCCTAACCCTAAATCTAGCCCTAACCATAGCCGTGACACTTGCCCTAACACTAACGATAAATCTAACCCTACACCTAGCACTAACACTAAACCTAAGACTAATGCTCATCCATACACTACACATAACCATAAACCTAACTCTAAACCTAAACCTATACCTAGCCTTAACCGTAAATTTGACCCTAACCATAACCGGAACTCTAGCCCTAACCCTAACTGTAACAATGGCCCTAACACAAACCATAAACCTAACCCTAAACCCAGCCCTAAACCTAACCGTAACCCTAGCCCTAGCACTAGCCTTAGTTCTAGAACTAACCTTAGCCTTAACCCTAAACCTAACTCTAACCCTAATCCTAACACTAACCCTAACCCTAACACTAACCCTAACCTAAACCTAGCCCTAACCCTAAACCTAAGACTAACCTAAACCTAACGCCAGCCCTAACCCTAACCCTAACCCTAGCCTTAACCCTAACCCTAACTGTATCCCAAGCCCTAACACTAATCCTAACCCTAATCCTAACCCTAAATCTCATCCTAACCCTACACCTAACCCTAGCCTTAACACTGGACAAAGCCCAAACCCTCACCCTAACACTAGAACTAACCGCAACCCTAACCCTAACCCTAATGCTCAACCTAAACCTAGCTCTTACCCTAACACAAACCCTAGCCTGAACACTAACCCAAATGCTAAACCTAGCCCTAGCCCATGCCCTTGACCTATCCCTAAACCTAGACTTAACCCTAACCCTAACCTTAACCCTTGCCCTACCTCTAAACCTAACACTAACCCTGAACCTAAAACTAACCCAAACACTAAACCTAAACCTACACATAACCCTAACCCTAACCCTATACCTAGCACTAGCCCTAGCCCTAACCCTAGCACTAACCCTAAACCTAACTCTAACCCTAACCCTAACCCTAACCCTCATCCTAACACTACACCTAAGCCTAACCATAAACCTATACCTAATCCTAACCCTAACTTTAAAACTCATCCTAAGCCTACACCTAACCCTACACCTAACCCTAAACCTAACCATAGCCCCAATCATAACCCTAACCCTAACCCTAGACCTTACCTGAGACCTAGTCCTAGCCCTAACCCTAGATCTAACACTAAACCTAACCCTAACCCTAACCCTAAACGTAAACCTAGCCCTAAACCTAACCCTAATCCAGACCTAAACAGAACCCTAAACCTAACCCTAGCCCTAACCCTAAATCTAACCCTAAAAGTAACCCTAACCCAAGTCCAATCCTTAACCCTAATTCCAGCCAAACCCTACCCTTAACCTTAACCCTAGCCCTAACCCAAAACCTAGCCCTGCTTTAAATCTAACACCAACCCTAACTCTAATCCTAAACCTAACCCTAATCCTAGGCCTAAACATAACTCTAACCTTAGTCCTAAACCAAATCCTAAATCTTACACTAGCCCTAATCCTAACCCTAACCCTAAACCTAACCTAAGGCCTAAACATAACCCTAACCCTAGACTTCACTCTAAACCTAACACTAACCCTACCATGAATCCTAGCCAAAGCCCTAAACCTAGCCATAGCCCACCCTCTTCCCCTCACCCGAAACCTACCCCCAACCCTAATCCTAACCCTAACCATTACACTAATCCTAAACCTAACCCTAACCCTTGCCCTAACCCTAACACTAATTCTAACCCTAAACATAAACCTAACCCTAACCGAAACACTTAATCTAGCCCTAGGCCTAACCCTTGCTGTAACCCAGCCCTAACCTTACACCTAACCCTAACCCTAACCCTCATCCTAACACTACACCTAAGCCTAACCCAAACCCTAAATCTATTCCTAACGTGAACCCAAACCCTAAACCTCATCCTAAATCTACACATAACCCTACAACAAACAAAAACCTAACCCTAACCCTAGCACTAGCCCTAACCCTAACCCTAACCCTAACCCTAACCCCAGCAGTAAACC
>JAQZBX010108555.1:0-10499 GCA_029593785.1 Cabassous unicinctus
TTACAAATATTGGTTTGTATTGTGAAAAATTTCATTTTTACCCACAATAAAAAAAAAAATGTCCCACTTGCCTCATTTGTTCTCTTTTATAACTTATTACTCTATTTCTCTCCAGTTCCAATGTTTATCCTTCAATATTCCCTGTCTTTCAACATACCAATTTCAAATAGTATCTTTACTTAGTCAATATAACTTCCTTCTCTTCTTCTCACCTCACTTGCTCCAATTTCCTTTTCTTCATAATATCTTTGTAACACTCCTTTTTGGCTGTAAGTATAGGTAGAAAAACACTAATTAAGTGTTTAGGTATAGCTGCATAATGTTTTTGTTTTGTTGTTAGATTTTGGAGGGAAAATAAATGCTCTTAATTCTGTTGCATGAGGGAATTGTTGAGAATTTAGACTATGGACAAGTTTGTGGAGAAATTATTTCATATTTAGAAAGCAATGAATTAATGTGTATTATTTTAAGTGCAAAGCTCTGAAGTCTTTATCAGTTCCCCATACTATTATATCTGTAACCCATACTTTTATATCAAGCATGTTCCTTGATGCCATGTACCTTACACTAAGATATTGCTTATATGTGCCTGAATTGACACTGTTCTGAAAGAAGTGTCTTGATAACCATGAAACATTACTTTGTTCTCTCTTGTTTCCACTATCACAGTAAAAGGAATTACACTTTGTGGGGTTGGCTTCACCAAAAAGTGAGATGATGTAAGGTAATATAATGTAACTTTATATAATATAGCTGTAACCTATGCATGACAAACTGGTAGTAATAAAGAATCTAGGGAAAAAGTAGACAGATTATATAGGCTGTACCTGCTCTTCCTAGTGCACAGTAATGATTGCATTTTTCTTTAGAGGACTGAACAGTTCAAAACTGTGTGTCATCTTGGATTGATCAAAATCCCACTAACTGATGGTGATAGAGACCAGCTAGGCTTGACCAGTTCTAGTCCATATTTCTGTTCTTCAAGAGCATCCTGATGTGCTCTGAAATGAAGACATAATTATTCTTATATGGACACAGTGCTAAGAAGCATAAATCAAAATATGCTGAAGTTTATTGTTAACACAGGGTTTGTGAAATGCAGCCATGAGCAAAAACTGAGATCTGAAACACAGCCTACATATAGAGTCAAAACCTCACAAAGGAGATTCAGAGAACATAGGGGTAAATGATTACTGCATTCTCTTAAGGAGTTTCTCTATTAAAAGCTACTCCAAAGAAATTCAATTCAGTGATTTGGACGTAGGATGAACTGTAGAATGCCAGCAACATTTCATTTCCCCACATGATCCAGTTATTTGAATGGGACTGAGTAGGATTGAGAATCAACAGGAGTTTATGTCCTTGGTTAAGCAGGAAGGTAAGGAGGAATACAATCAAATATATACCAAAGAAGGACCTGATATACAGATTTCCTCCAGGTGGCATAGCTTCCTTAGCACTCCTAATCTCTTAATGTGTAAACTGGTTACTTAATTAAAGTTAATTTGAAAGAGACCATGAGCCTGATGTTCTGGTATAATTCAAGAATGCATCACAGTATACTGAAATGTTGATTTACAGAAGGAAAATAAAAAATCAAATAGTTAGGAGCTTACTTGATGTCCTTTGAATTGCACATATATTTTAGGTTATGATTATATTTCAGAACATAGGAAGTGAGAGAATTCAAAAGAGTATAACAATATGAGTGAATTTGGAATAGAAGATATATATTACTTATGAAAGCCACTGTAATTGTACTGTGTCAAGTCGCTTGGTAATTTCTTGCTGGGAAATAAATTTCAATCAGGAAGCATGAAAATTCACAGGCAGTTTTAATTAGCAATTATAATAAGGAAGAGTGGGGAGAAAGCAAAATACCTTAAAAATTAGTAGCATGTTTTATAATTATCCAAACAATAGGGTTTTGTTTTCTAGATAAGCACTGTAGATGCGAGGAACATTTCTAAAATACCTATTAGGGGTTTAGGATGTAATGAACCCCAGGGTTAAAACACTTGAGTTGTATATTTACAGAAATGCTGAATGAGTATTGAACATATTAAATTGTGGAAGGACAAAATGGTGGAAGAAACAGAGTACGTCAACATTTTTTTCACAGGGTAGCAGGGGAGACTTTCAAAATAGCAAAGTATTAACCTGCAATAAGTAAGTACTATTATAGAGTTGGTTAAAAAATTTATTGGAGGGTTTCTGGTTAAAGGTCATTGAGTATGAAGAAAAGAATTAATTAAAAAAGATAGTTATGTATGTGCAGAAGCATGGGAAAAATACAATTGTTGTGACCTATGGACTGTGGTTAATAGCAATAATGTAATATTCTTGCATCAATGCCAAAGATGTACTGTGTTGATAATGGGGGTGGAGTATGGAAAAAGTGCCAAATGTACAGTATGAACCATGGTTGGTGGTAATAGTCTGATGATATTATCTCATAATCTGTAACAAATATTTCATCAAGGAGTAGTGTGGTGGTGAAGGGTATTATATGGGAATTCAACACGTGCCAGATTGATTTGCAAATTCACAAATTCTGTAATAATAATATATTAAAAAATAATAGGGTGAGTTGGGGAAAAATACACCATATGTAAGATACAGACTATAGTTAGTAGTAATAGTTTGATATTATTCTTGCATAGTTTGTAACAAATGTTTCACAACAATCCAAGGTTATGGTGGAAGGGTGATTTATGGGACACCTGTATGATGTTATGCATGTTTATTTTGTAAGTTCACAACTTTTACTATACACTTCTTGTTTATGTTTGTTCATGTATGAATGATATACTTCAATAAAAATATATTTTAAAAAGTAGTTATGGGATGAATAACTATTCAGCAGATTGGGGATGTCAACAAATATTAGGATGAGATAGAGTAGATGAAAGAATTAAGAGCTGTGATGGAGTGTGGAACAAATCTTCCCAAATATGAACAAGAATGCTTTTAAATCTTCTGGGGAGGAAGGATGAGAATGAACAATTCTTGTAGAGGTAGATTAAGTATAGTAGGTTAAGATTAAAGAAACCCACCTTCTTTCCCTCCTCCACCTCCACAAGCAAAGCAATGAGAAAGGAGATATTTACTAACTACAAAAATACCCATAGACTCTTTAGAATTAAATTGATCAGACTGCCTGGGGACTGTAAAGGCTTCTAGTGTAATGACTAGACTTTACAAGAATGACTTTGTCCTTTAGGCACTTGGCACAAGCAGATTGAAATTTTATCCCCACTGTCACAGCATAAAACTTAGTCTGTCAATTACAGGGCCCTGCAGAAGTGCACAAAGCTTCTAACAAGCATTCAACTCCGCAGGAGTGAGCTAGAGCAGAAAGAAAGGCATTATAAAAAAGAGAAAAACAAACCAACACAAGAACTAACTTTAATAAACATGTCTTGATTCAACAAGTATCTATGAATACTACTTTATAGTCTCTGCCTTCAAGGATCTGACAACTAAATGAAGAGAAACAGACAAATAAAACAAAACAGACAAAAATAAAACATAAATTAGTAGAGTGTTAGATGGGGATAAATGCTACAGGAAAAAATGGGGAAGCGGGTAGAGAGGGTGATGGGAGCATGTTTAAGGACAATGTCCGTTAACATGAAGGTTTAAGGAGCAAGAAGCATTGGGTAAAGGTATGAAGAAAGTGAAGGACTTGCTCTAAGGTATAACTGGAGGATGACCAGAAGGAACAGCCAGTACAAATTCCTTGAGGCCAAAGCTAGCCACGTGTGTTCCAAAAACAAGGAGGCTTGTGTGGCCAGAGCTGAACCAGTAAGGTAATGGGAATAGTGGCTAAGGTCAGGTATGTAATAGTTTCTATTTCTTTGGACACAGAAGTGAACACATTATATGATTTATGTGAAATTCAAAAACCAGCAAAACAGATTTCTTTGAGGTAGATGTCAGACAACAGGTTCTCTCTGTGGATAATGACCTGTGAATGTCCATTAGTGAACCTCCAGGAAATGTTCTGTACTTTCATGTGGGTGGTAGTTATCTAAGTTTAGACATTCATAAAATTTTATCCCATGGTACATTTAGGACTGGGGCATTCAACACACTTAGGTTATATATATATATATATATATGTTTTACTTCCTTAAATATTAACATAAGAGAGAGATAAATGTACAAAACAAATATCAAGAAGCCATAGCATAATGTTGCCAGGTTATAGCAAAGTTATTCATAAATCAATATATGTGTATTTATTGATTTTTTTTAAATGATGGTGAAAATTAAGTATGCAGGGATTTTTTCATCCCCTCTAATTTATTTCAGTTTTATTTCATAACAATGTTTTATGTATTTGTCCATATTGTTCACTGATTTTAACTCCAATATTGTGGGCCATTTTAATTGGAATTATATAACTTCATAGTATTTTCTAGAGATATTAATACAAAACAGCCAAAACAATCTACAATAATATTTCATTTTAAATATGAATCTGATCAAATTAAAAGTAGAACTTCAGTAATTTAGGCTGAAATCTTCATTTTCCAAAATCTATAACCAAAGCACAAGCCATACTTCTTGCAAAACTACATCAGTATGGAGAGTAAGCCCCTGCAAAGAGAAATAAAGGAATTTATGCCTAGTGCCTTGGACAGGAGGCAGGAGAAGGAGAAGAAATTATTGTAAAAATGGAGAATTAAAAAGATGTTACCAATTCTGTCTGTTGGCTTTTGTGAATCATGAACATTGTGGTATGATATGTGTCTGAGTCCCTGTTTTTAATTTTCTGAGTAAAATCCTAACAGTGGTATTGCCAGGTTATGTGCTAATTTTATGATTAACTTTTTGAGGAACTGCCAAACTCTTTTCCATTGTGGCTATATCATTTTGCATTTGCACCAACAATGTAGAAGTGCTCCAATTTTGCCACACCCTCACCAACACTTTCCATTTTTCAAACAATAACCTTCCTAGTGGATGTGAATAGGTATCTTGCTGCAGTTTTGTTTTGCATTTTCCTAATGACTGATGATGTTCAGCATCTTTTCATGCACTCATTGACCATTTTAAACAAAGTGTGAAGTGTGGTATAACACACAATAGTATAATATTCATCCATAAATGAGAATGGATTTCTGATATATGCTACAACTTAGATTAACCTTGGAATATTAAGCGAAATGAAATAAGCCAGACACAAAAGGAGAAGTGTTATGAAATATCTAGAGTAAGCAAATTTTCAGAAACAGAAATTATAATATGGGTTATCATAGATTGGGAACAAGTGAATGGGGAGATATTGTTTAATGGGTAGAGAGTTTCAGTTTTGAATGATGAAAATGTTTTGGTGACTGATGGTGGTTATAATAGCAAAATATTGTACATTTAATTAGTATCACTGAATTGTGTACTAGAAGATGGTAAAATAGAAAATTCTATGCTTTATATATATATAGTACTACAATGAAAAAATTAAAAAAATATATTACCAATTAACTAAAGACATAGTCTTAAAGTTATCTTGCTACAGGAAATGAAATAGAATTAGTTATATGAACTAGAAAAGTCTAGAGAATAAGTAAGGATAGTGTCTTTTCCCTCCAATAATATTTCCTTATTTAGAAATGTTCCTACATTTTATATGAAAAACTACAAGAATACCTCTATTCCAGACAATGATATAAATAATTGATAATTATCATGTAAATTAGTCTTCATAACCCTGTATAATATAGGTATTTTAAATATTCACATTTACAGATGTGAAAAATATGAGCTGGTGAAGTTAATAACTTGCACAGTTTCACATAGCTAAAGCTGAAATATCCTGGAGCAGGAGTTTGAACGGCTTCTCTAGTAATATGAACTATCTCATGGATACACCTCATATTTAGACATACTATAAGATGAGGAAATATTGGTGAACTACTTTTCACTACAACTCACCATTATTAGAAGTAAGTATCACTTAAGAGACATCTGACAGCTATTTTATCATTTTCATCTGTTTTCCTGGTATGTGACCAATCCTTTATAAAAAAAACTATCATTGCCACTAATAATTATTTCCCTCTACATTTTGACAAACAGAATTTATATTAGTGTTACAAATATATTGAACTAAGTGGAAGGGTAGAGTGGACAGATGCTATTAACTTACCAGCAATTCATGAGTCTTCATATGACTCTTAGAGTAATTGTGAAGGGGTGATCCACACTAGATATCTGAGTTGACTTGTGACTCATGTGAGATTATAAAACTCTTGAGTCATGTTCTTACATTGAAACATACATTTAAAAATTACATTGAGGTAAAAATAAGCATTATATCCCTATTCGAGGAATGAGAAAATCCATGTCCAAAGAACCAATTTTCCCATGCTTAGAAAAAAATTTAGGTGTTGTTATCTAGGCAGAAAATCCTTGATCGTTCTATGACACAATCCTGGACAATTCTTACTTGTTGCCTTCTCCGCAGTGAACATATCCAATATGACATGGGAGAATCAGAACTTAAGCTCTGGCTTCATCCTGCTGGGAATCTTCAATCACAGCCCCATCCACCTTCCTCTTCTCTCTGGTCCTGGGCATCTTCACTGTGGCCTTCATGGGAAACACTGCTATGGTTCACCTCATCTGACTGGGCATCCAGCTCCACACCCCCATGTACCTTCTCCTCAGCCAATTATCCCTCATGGACCTCATGCTCATCTGCACCACAATACCCAAGATGGCCTTCAATTACTTGTCTGGTAGTAAATCCATCTCTCTGGAAGGTTGTGGAACCCAGATATTTCTCTATGTGTTGCTGCTTGGAGCTGAATGTTTTCTGTTGGCTGTCATGGCTTATGGCTGCTTTGTTGCCATTTGCCACCCATTAAGATATCCAATTCTCATGAGCCATAAGATCTGTGATCTTATGGCTGTTTCTTCCTGGATTCTTGGCTCTCTTGATGGTATAATTGAAGTTGTGGTTGCATTGTCCTTCACATATTGTGGATCCTGGGTAATATCCCACTTCTTCAGTGATGTACCTGCCCTCCTCACTCTCTCATGCACTAACACCTGGACATTTGAAAGAGTGATATTTATCTGCTGTATAATTATGTTTCTCTTCCCTGTAACAGTTATTATTGCTTCCTATGTTCGGGTTATCCAATCTGTCATTCTCATGAGATCTGGGGAGGGTCGGCACAAGGCTTTTGCCATCTGTTCTTCCCACCTTATGGTAGTGTGGATGTACTATGGAGCAGCCATGTTTATATTCATGTGACCCACTTCTCATCGTTTCCCATCCCAGGACAAGATGGTGTCTGTCTTCTACACCATCCTCACACCCATGCTGATTCCACTTATCTACAGTCTCCACAACAAAGAAGTGGCCAGAGCATTCATGAAGGTCTCAGGGAAGGTCAAGTCTTCAGAGTAATTGTGTAATTATGTATATGCTTTGTTTTTTTCCACCTTTTTTGCTTTATGCCTAAATTTATATATACAATCAAGACAATGCAGCACCTTGTATTTACCCATCTTTGTACTAAAACATTTATGCATAAGGAAATAAGATTTAGCAGCTGAAAAACTTTGTTTTTTTATGTTTTCCATATAATTTCTATTCTTTTTGTTTGTAAGCTAAATTTATGTCTGCAAGAAAATGCATATTTTGAAAGTGCAATGCAAAATTGTGCACTGTAGTTATTATAATACTGTTAACAAATGAAAGGTATTTAACCATCATAATACCCCAGAGTTTGATTGTACTGGTTAAATCAACTGTATCTTTTTAGACACTTTGTGTTTAATCTTGTTCAACCAAGAATTCGATGGAGTCCAAAGTAATACTTAGAAAATATATGTATTTATCTCCATGGTAAAATGAATAAACTAATTGTCTAAAAATTTAAAATTTCCTTAAAAATCATGAAAACGAATGTAACTGAACCATATAAGAAAAAGAAATTACCCATATATTGATGCATAGGAAAATTGAGCAATTCTCTTTTTAAAGTCAATTTTATTGATACATAATGATAAAGCATAAATCCATAAAAGTGCATAATCAATGGTATTTGGTATAATTGCATAGTTGTGCATTCATCACTTCAATCATTTTTAGAGCATTTTAATTTTCCAATCGTAATAATAATAAAATACAAAAGCCTACCAACCAAACAAAACTCATCGCCTCTCAGTCTATATATGATTCCCTTGCCATACTTAGCTGTATTCTCTTACTGTCTTTCTAGTTTTTTGTATTTATATTTTGTAAAGTCAGTCATATATGCAATATCACCCATATTCATATTTTACATGAGGTTTCACTACTTTATACAGCCCCATGTTACATCTTTTAGCTTTCCTTATAGTAATATGTATATCCTTAGACTTTCCCTTTCAACCACTGTGATAGCCATATAATAGCTTTGCTGGTCATAAACACCATGATGTACTCTCACCATTTCCATTCATTTCCAAGTATTTACAAACAACCTTTTAACCAATTCTGTACAGATGAAAACTCAGCTTTCCATTATCTATCCTCATTCTATTTTCTGGTGACCTATATTCTAATTACTAATTCCATGAGTTTATATTTAGTTAATAATTCAGCTAAAAAGGACAATATTTGCCCTTTTATCTCTGGCTTGCTTCACTCAACATAATGTCCTCCAGGTTCATCCATGTTGTCATAAGCTTCACGACTTCATTTCTTCTTACATCTGCATAATACTCTATTATGTTTATACACCACAATTTGTTTATCCATTCATCATTTGATGGAAAGTCGGGTTGAGTCCAACTTTGACAATCATGAGTAACGCCGATATGAACAACTGTGTGCAAAAGTCTATTCATGTCTCTGCTCTCTTTTCTTCTTTGTATATACCTGGTAACGGTATTGTCAGGTCACATTGCAAGTCTGTATTAAACTTTCTTAGGAACTGCCAAGCAGTCCTCCACAGTGGCTGTACCAGTCTACATTCCCAACAATAGTGAATAAGCATTCTTATCTCTCCACATCCGCTCCAAAATTATAGATTTCTGACTTTTTAATAATGGCCAGTCTAATAGGTGTGAGATGATAACTCATTATGCTTTTTTTCTGTGAGTGTAATAAACTCCAAAAATTTTAATACATTATTTACTGTAATTTTGTAACCAATGTTTTTAATACCAATGAAACAGCTAAGAAATTAAAGCCTTAGATTACTTTATTGGGGCATACTAATACTATAGACCACACATTTGCATTAGTTTTCATAAGAATCATTGTTTTTTTAACTTGATCATTTAAAATCAAATTTCTTCCATATAATTGTATTTCCAATATATGTATATTCTTTTTTTTTTCTCATTATGCTTCTGATTTGCATTTCCATCACTAATGATGTTGAACAAGTTTTCTTGTGTTTCTGTACCATTTGTATTTCTTCTTTGGAAAATTGTCATTTCAAATATATTGCCCATATTTTAATTGAGTAGTTTATGTTTCTGTTGATGAGCTGTATGATTTCTTTATATATCATGGATATTAAACCCTTATTGGACTTGTGATCACCAAATATTTTCTCCTATTGACTTGGCTGTCTTTTCACCCTTTTGACAAAGACATTTGATGTGCAAAACTGTTTAATTTGAGGAGGTCCCATTTATCTTTTTTTTTCTTTTGTTCTTGGGCTTTGAGTGTATGATTTAAAAAACTACATCTACCACAAGATCTTGTTTTATGGTTGTCACTGTTATATTTAGGTTCTTGACCCATTTTGTATTCATTTTTATATAAGGTGTGTGATAGGGATTCTCTTTCGTTCTTTTAGATATGACTATACAGTCTCCCAGCACTATATGTTGAATGATAGTTTCGACCCAGCTGGGTGGACTTAACAGCCTCGTCAAACCTCACTTTACTGTGGGTGTGAGGGTGTATTTCTGAGTCCTCAATTCAGTTCCATTGGTCAATGTGTCTGCCTTTTTGCCAATACTATGCTGTTTTTACCACTGTTAGCTAAGTAATATGCATTAAAGTCAGGAAGTGAGAGTCCTCCAACTTCATTCTTCTTTCTAAGGTCTTTGTGGTTATTTGGGGCACTTTATCGCTTCCATATAAATTTGATCATTGGTTTTTCCTTTTCTGCAAAAAAGGCTGTTGCGATTTTTATTGAGATTGCATTGAATCTATAAGTTTGGGTAGAAATGACATCTTAATGACATCAAGTCTTTCAATCCATGAACATGGAATGTACTTCCATTTATTTAAGTTTTCTGTTTTTATTAGCAATAATTTGGAGTTTTCTAAATACAAGTCCTATATGTCCTTGGTTAAGTTTATTCCTAAATATTTGATTTTTTATTTGCTATTATAAATGGAATTATTTTCTGATTTCCTCCTCTGATTGTACATCAGTAGTGTATAGAAACACTATTGATTTTTGTGTATTAATATTATATCCCACCATTTTGATGAGCTCATCTATTAATTTTAGTAGTTTTGTTGTGTGTTTTTT
>JAQZBX010108556.1:0-10541 GCA_029593785.1 Cabassous unicinctus
GAACCCGGGGCCTCACACATGGTAAACGGGGGCTCTATCGATTGAGCCACATCCGCTTCCTGTTGTGAGGTCTTGCTGCATCAGCCCACCTGGCCCCACAAGGAGGCCCCAGGAAGCAAACCCGGGGCCTCCCATATGGTAAACGGGGGCTCTATCGATTGAGCCACACCCGCTTCCCTCTTCTTTTCTTTTAACATACCCACCTCCAACCCATCTCAGTAACCTACATTTCTAGGTATCCCCACCCAGGTGGCAGTACCTCTTACTGACCTAGCATCACACAGGATCACAAAGATAAAGCTCAGCTTGGAGAAATAGGATCATTCAGCAGCTCACGTTGATGAATGCCTGTGGTCTGCCCTTGGCGCCATTTACTCCTCATTTCTAAAATGATGTTCAGTCCTTTTGTCTCCTAATAAACTTTATGTACCTCTGATGATTTGGAAGAAAGCAAAATTGGAGAAGACGTACGATGTTCACTCATGTCCTTAACAATGCTTTCGGTTTGGGGCTTGTTGTAAGTAACTTCAAAGATGGCCCCCAGTGATCTCTGCTTCCTTTTTGTAATTTCCTCCCCTTGAGTAACTTGCGTCTAATGAATACAAGGCTTCATATTGAGGAGAGGTTGTTTCCGTGATGAGATAATAAAAGATTCTGAGTTCCATCTTGTTATAGACTCCCTTCCTTGCTGGCTACTATGAAGCAAGTTGCCACTGGCAAAGAACCAACGGCAGCCTCTGGCTAAAGCCACCTAGGAACTGAGACCCTCAGTCTACTAACCCAAAAGGAACTGAATACTGCCAACAACCAGGTAAGTGGACAAGGAAATGGGTCTTTCACCAGCCAAGGCTTTAGACGAGACCCCAGCACTGGTCAATGCCTTGACTGCAACCTCATAAGAGAACCTAAAGCAGATGACCCAGTTTAGCCATGTCTGGATTCCCGACCCACAGAAACTATGAGATAATGCATATGTGTTGTTTTAAGCTACTAAGACTGTGGTAAATTATTTTACAACAATTAATAACTAATTCAGGGTTCAATGAAAATATCTCTTTTAGTTCAATTGCAATAGGACTTCACCATAATTGATTCCTTTGATAGAACACTTACAGTTTGCAAATTGCCTCCATATACAATTGCTATTGCTGTTAATTTCATACAAATGCTGATAAAGGTTCACATGGCCAAGACATTTCCTTTCCTATCCCATAGTAGCTTAGACTAGTCAACTTCATCCCAGCACAGCCCATCTCTACCGACACACAAAAGCTCAGCAGGAGCTCAGCTCTTCAGAACGCCCATCAAACAACACCCCCACCTTGGCCCAGCCTCACATGTCACTGCATCCCAATACCACACCTGATGCATTAACCAAATTTTATTTTGAGGTTTAGGATGTTTTCTTTTTAAGTGAATTCCATTTTCTGTGTGTGTGTGCAGTGTAAGGCCTTCTGTTTTCAATAGATTTCCTTTTGTCAACCATTCACTTCAAAATATTTTCTTCAGCTTTTATTTTCTTTCTTTTCATCTTCTCATTCATCAATCTCAAAGTCTGTTTTACATTATTTACTTTTAAAGTATAATCCAGTCCACTTCCTATGTCAATGTATTTGCAATGCAACCAGCAGTTGGCTCCACCCTTTTTTGCGATTAAATGCAAATTTATACATGTGCTTGGAGAGATTTCTAAGACTCTATCTCACTGAACTCTATTTAAATACATTTGGGGAAAATTGGGGTGGCATGTGAGTAGGTTTAAAAATAGCACAAATAGGGGTAATGTGCTCAATTTGGATTAAGTTATAGCCCTCTGTGTCTCCTAGTAGATTTGTTTAGTCAGTCAACATTCATTGAAAATCTGCTATACACCAGGCACTGTGCTAGGCAGTATTTGTTGCATGTGGAGCAAAACAGGCATGATCCTTCCCTTGCGGTACCTACAGTCCAGTGTCAGAGATGACAATAAACAAATAAGTAAACAAATAAATGAGAATGTATTAACTCCTTAGAGGACAGGCAAGATTATGTTGTAAAACAACCCTAAGATATTCAGGGTTACAACAACAAAGACTTGTCGCATGCATTATTAGTCCTTAGTGCTTTGGCTGAGGATCATCATTCCTTCCCGACACAGCTGCCACCACCATGTATGTTTGTCTCTCTAGCATAGGGAAAGAAAATTAGGGAAAGAAAATGGTGAATCACACTCTGGTTCTAAAATATGCCTCCGAAAAGTGACCCGCATCGCTTCTGTTTACATTTCATTGGTCGAGGCAAGTCATGTGGTCATTCCAAACTACAAGGGGCAGGGGTAGTCAGGAAAATACAATCCCCCCCCCACCCCCCACATGCCAGGAGGAGTAGGAGGAGAAATGGAAGCTTTGTGAAGCGCTCTAATGAATGCCACAAGAAGGGAAAGTTTAGAAGCATTCTAAACTTTCGATTAGAATGCTTTGACTGTAATTTACAGAAAGCCCAACTCAAGCTGGTTTATCTGATAATGAAATTCATTTTCACACATAAGAAAAAGTCAAGTAGTAGAGCCGTCTCTAGCATGCGTTGATTTCATGGCTCAACGATGTCATCCAGGAGCCAGATTCTTTTCATCTCTCTTCTCTGACCCCTTTAGTGTGCCAGTTTTGCTCTTAGGGCAGGTGGTTTCAGCTTATCCCAGATAACACATTCAGACAGTAAAATGTGTAAGTGGGGTTGGGGGAGATCTCTTCTTAGGTCTCCTTAGAAGTGATGAAACCTTCCGTGAGGACCCAGATTTTCCTTCAAATCTCAGAGGCCATGATTGGGTCACATGCCTCCTCCCAATCCAATCCTTGCCAAGGAGAATGAAATGGCCCTGACTGGCTTAGGCCAATCATTTGGGGAGGAATGGATGTCAAGGAATAAATCACCAGGAACCGTCTGTGTCCCTGATGCCTGCCTTACTCTTTGGAACATAACAAGCCTTCAAAAATGTTTCTTGTAATGATGCAAGTGGATGACAATCAAAGACTAATGATTTGTGATTTCATTCCATGATCTTCCCTTTAAATTTTGCTTTTGATCTCATGCTATAGTTTATAACTACAGGATGCTATAGCAAGCAATCATAGGAAACTGGCATTTATTTACTCCCTGGGTGGATATTTTTAACATTTTCCCTGATGATGACTCTCAAGAGAAATTTCTTTTAGGTAGTTTTGAAAACCAGTATAAACCTATGCATTTCCTGGGAAACTGATACACACACACACACACACACACACACACACATCTTGTAGATATTGTGGATCTTAAAACTAATCCTGTGTCTCTTTTGTGACAAAATATTTTCCTATACATTTTGGTGTATAACATTACCCTTGTTTCATTTTGCTTCAACTAGTTTAAATCTTTTTATTTATATCTTTATTTTTCCCCTATTATTTTTAAAGAGATCAAATCATTTTTATAATAGTATTTGTATGAGAGAAGAGAAAAGGAAAGAAGGAAGGAAGGAAGGAAGGAAGAAAGGAAGGAAGGAAGGGAGGGAGGGAGGGAGGGAAGGAGGGAGGGAAGGAAGGAGGATGAGAGGAAAGATGGAGAGAGAGAAAGACAAAGGAGAGGGTAGGAAAGGAAGGAGGAAGGAAAGAACATTAATGATGATAATTTAGGACTTCTGGAATTATAAGCATAATAGCATTTTAGAAGACATCAGCATTAATTATTTCAGGTTTAGAAATATTCTAAATAGGTCTATGGGTTTTCTGTTTATTTGCAACAGATAGGTTGGATTAAGACATAAAATTTAAGAATTATTCTGTGAAAACACAAAAAGCTACTGTAAAGTTTTAGCAATTAGAAATTGCTTGAAAACATGCATTAGTATAAATTAGGAATAATTTATAATAAAAAAATATCAAACTAATTTGTAAGTGAAAGTGAAAGTTGTTTGGACAGTAGATTCTTTTAAACAGCAATAACAGCCATTAATGTTTACTGAGCACTTACTACAAGCCAGCAGATGTATTTATGGCACTCTACCACATTTCATATAAGCTTTAGAACACGTCTATGAAGTAGTTATTACTATTATTGCACTGTTACAGGTAAGGATCTGAGGCTTAACTAGTCTAGTTACTTTCCAAAGTGACTGAGCTAATAGAGGACAGAGTTGGGAATGGAACCAGAGTCTTTCTGACCCTAGAGACCATGCTCTTAAAATCATACTCTTCTCCCAAATGAAAGGTCGCCCTCTTTAAAGATTTTTACTATTCTTCAGTCACCTTTCTAAATGATCACACATTTTGACTAAGTGCATCTTTTATCCCTGAAGCTCATAAGTGGGTAATTTGGAGACAATTTAGGAATGGTGGGCTTGGTGAAAAAAAATTTTCATAATATTTTCCTCATAGATTATTATGATATGAAAAATAAAATTCAGAATACTTAGGAGCATATTAAACTATTGAATGTATGTGAAAATTTCAAAATATTTTTAAATTAAATGAACAACCAATTTATTCAATTAACACATTTATAGTAGGTTTTATGCTTGATACGGCAATTTGTATTTCTTTCTTGCTATATAACAAATTTCCCAAAAACATAGCTGCTTAAAACAACAAATAATTATTATCTCACAATTCTTGTGAGTCAGAAATTGGTCTTGGTGAAGCTTGCTACCTGTCTTGGTCTTTCAGGAGACTCCACTCAAGGTGTTAACCAGGCCTGCAGGCTCATCCGAAGGCGTGGCCGGAAGAAGATGTGCTCCCAAGCTCACATACGTGGTCGTGGGCAGGACTCAGTTCCTCACAGCCTTTTGGACTGCGGGTCTCAGTTCTTCAGCCTCCCTCAGTTCTTTAGCAGGCGGGCCTCTCCTTAGTTCTCAGCGAAGTAGCTGCTTTCCCTCTGAGCAAGCAAAGAGAGCTAGAGAAGCTGCCCACGACGGAAACCAGTTTTTGTGTAACCTAATCTCAGAAGTGGTATCCTATGACATCTGCCGTACTTCATGCCTTGGTAGTGAGCCAATAAGTCTAGCCTACACTCCAGGGGAAGCGGTTAGATAAGGGTGTGAATTCCAGGCAGTGCAGTTCCTTGGGAACCATCTTAGAGGCTGCCTACTAAAATGATTCTGCACTTTTCATGATCAAAATCTCACTAATTATAATCTTCCCAAATTCTTGATAGTCACCATTGACCAAAAAAAAAAAAAAAGTTCATTCAAGTGGGTAATAAAAACATTTGAAAGCATTTTTATAACTATTCAAAAATTTATAGCAGTTGAAATTACATTTAATGAGTCTAATAGTTTTGTTTTCTTTTATTGACAAATGCAATGTTGAAATTTTGTGTGATACTGCAAATGAATTTTGTCTCCAATCAAACTTTTTCTTCTCATTTTTTTAAACACTGATAAATCTCTAACCTGCAACATGTGCATGGTTTGCACAGGCAAGCAGGGATGCCACTAAATGGTCCCACCAGCCATACACAGACAGAAGGAGCCCATATATGAGCACGTAAGGATTTGCAGCTGCATCCTGGAGTCTCATTCATCAGAGGCCCCTGTCTGACTTCTCCATATCCCACGATAACCAGCCACATAGTCCTCTATGCATCATAGTCCTTGGGTACCTAGGACATGAAATTCTCCAGCAACTCCATGGGCCTGTCACTCCTGGTGGGCAGCAGCCTTTCTACAGCTGGCTGCTTGTATATATGCCCAGGGGAAAGCACTTGCTTGGGAATGTTCTACACCAGTGCTTCTCAAATACGCATACAAGCCACCCAGCCATGTTGTTGAAATGTAGACTCTGATTTAGAAATCTTGGGACCCAAAAGTCTACAATTCTAGTGAGCTCCCAGGTGATGCAAATGCTGGTGAGTAGCAAGTGTCTATATAACATAGTGGAATAATGAGAACCAGATGTTGCTCATGGGTGAGTACTGACAAACCCAGTCCTAAAGACTACAACCCAAAAATACAGTAGACACCATAATTGCTCTACCCAGAAATCCTTAAGCCTCTTTTAATGGTTCTGTGCCCCTAGCCCCCTACTTTTATGGGCTTAGTTTCTTTGGGATTACATCCCACAACTTTATGCAGAGGATGGGCCTTGGACTCCTGGAGCGGCTTTGCTCACTATGTTCTCACATGCCAAGAATCTGTAGTGCTTGTGATTCCGTGTCCCTTTGGGACAGCCTAGAACCAATTGAGGGAATAGGCAGGTTCAACTTCCTTACTTCAAGGTGGGACAAAATCTAAGGTGTGCTTTATGCTCCAGAGCTCCCTGAAGAATCAGGCTGAGCCTGGAACTTCACCAGAAGTGTCGACCTGCTCAGCTCCTACTCCTCTATCCTGCTTCCTGCGTTCTCTTGCAGGTTTCACCCGGGAGGACTTCTGTATTAAATCACTGGTTTGCGAATCCTTGTCTTGGGTGTACGCTAAGGAGGATGCTCACTGCTTGAGGCCACCTCAGGCCTCCCTAGGCCTTGCCTTCTTCCCCAAGGGTCAAGGAAATCAATACCTTCTGGAACAGCTGTGACTTGCATATTCCCTGTGAAACTGTGAGCCAGAAAACCAACTTCGTGTAAACACACTGTGTCACAAGAATCGCGGGGCACAAAAGTCTGTGGCCTTAGTCCTGGTCTCTAATTAACAAGGCAAGATATACACCTGTTTCTGAATTTTAGGCCTCGTGTTTTTAACACAGATGTCACAGAATCACATCCCCATGCATACTTTTAGAAAAGAAAAAAATGTATGACGGATGTAAAATTATTTGTAGACTATCCCAAGTCACATTCTCCAATGATTCCTCATTTTTTCAGGAAGCAATTTTACTTGGCATATGTCCTCCATTCTGCACTTTGGGGTCCAGTGTGTAAACAAGGATGGAGAGTTAGTTAAATCAAAGACATTAATGGCTTTATTTAAAGTAGCAGTGTTTTGCTTTAAAGACAAAATGGGATGTTCTTGAATTTGCTGACAGAGTTCTGGTGTTTGAATTCTATTTAAAGTGAATCAGGGGGGGAAATAGTCTATCATGGGAAAGAAGCTACAAATAGCCTCATGAGCCTTGTGTAATAGAATAACATCTCATTATTCAGATGTGGGTTTATTCCAACTGCTGCATAATTCAAAGCAACTGCTACCTCTCTAATGGACTTGATGCCTTGTTATTCTTTAATAAAAATAACTGATAAGTCAAGCTTAGTTAATTGAAGCATATGTGTTTTTATTTTTCATTTCCTGCACCCTGCTTCTCTGGTTCATTAGGTTTCACTGTAAAGTTCAAATACAGCTAAGAATTAAAATAACTAAAAATCAGTAATAGGCTGAGAGCTATAGTTTAATATAATTGATCCCCGCCTTTCTCTCAGCCCTTCCTTTTGAATAAAGAGATTTTGTACAACTCTAGTCCCTGATACAGGTTTTAATAATAGTAATTAAGTTCAGTGTTTCTTTCCACAGTTAATCAAAACTACTTCCCAGTGAGACAGCATAGCTTTTCCACATTTAAAGTGCAGCTGTTTTTCATATGGTGGTGTTCCAGAATGAATCTGTAGTCTCTTAGCCCCATGAGAAGGTGGGAAGAGTATAAAAAAAATCTGTCTTCCATCATTTCCTGCCTGTTCTGTTCCTGGAAAACTCAAAATAAGTAGCTTCGTCCTTGAGAAAATTCTTTCCTTCTCTATTTTCCACTGTCTAAGCAGTTTAAATGCTCAGCAACCAACTTTTTGGCTAATCATCTGGAGAATGAGTGCTAAGTTAGGTATTCTCTTATATTTGGGCTTTTACCATAAGAAGTGACATGAGTAATGACAGAGGGCAATTGCTTCTTCCATTCACCAGATCCCTGTCTGATGCCTATCACGGGCCAGCAGGGAAGCCATGGAGAGGAACAAGGGTAAATTCCTCCACTTGACAAGCTTATGATTTTCTTGGGATAACAGACACATAAGCCAGTACTTTCAAGACAGTGAGATTAATTACTTAATAGAAAAGCAGTGTGAAATAATGGTGGGAAAAAAAACACAGGCTTGGGAGTATAATGTTACTGGGTTCTTGATTTGTCATTTTTTTTACATGTGTGACTTAAGCAAGTTACTTAACCTCTGTGTGTACGTCTTGGTTACTAAATCTGGGAAATCAGGATAAGCTTGATTTTAAAGCATCATCAATTTAAAAATATCCTACTGAATGCAAATATTCTCGCTGACCTGATTTTGTGATAATCAGGGTAGGCTAAACATTCGCTATATTAGAAACCATGCATGTGTCCCCAGACCTAGATTTTCTCCCTAGGTCTGGTTTTTAGAATGCTGGTGATACTCTAAGCCACCAGGTCTCATGCGCGGGTGAGCCACCAGGCCCCGTGGGCAGGTGCACCGTCAGGCCCCGCAAGCTACACAGCAAGATAATGATGTAACAGAAGAGTGACACAAGGGAGAGGCGAGACAAGACGCTCCGAAAAACCAGGAACTAAGGTGGCGCAGGCAGTAGGACACATCTCTTCCACATCAGAGATTCCAAGGATCGAATCCCAGTGAAGCCAGGAGGAGAAGAATGAGAAGAGAGAGCAGGAAACGGAGACAGAGAATTGCCCAGCGAATGGACATAGAAACAGCAAAAATGGGGGGAGGGGGGAGGGCGGTAAAAATGGATGAAAGTGAATAAATAAATCCTTTAAAAAATGTATAAGGGAGGAAGATACGGACTATAGTTAGTAGTAATACTTGGACGATGCTCTTTCATGATTTGTTAACAAATGTTTCACAACAATGCATGATATTTGTGGGGGGAATGATGTGTGGGAGCCCTGTATGATGTTATACACGTTTGTTTTGTAAGTTCACAATGTTTGCTGAACACTTACAGTTTATGTATGTTCATGTATGAATGATATACTTCAATAAATTGTTTTTCAAAAAATCCTACTGAATGGTTGTAAAGAAAGAAAAAATACTATACTAAATATTCTCATGATTAAAACACTATAATTTCTGAAATATGAAAATTATATTTATGTGTTATTTCATTTATATATATATTAAAATGTGAAATTAGGAATATAAGTATAAAGGAAATATCATGAGAAACCTCATGAAGTTGTGATGAATTGAGATGGCATTTATAATGTACCTTGCTCAGTGTCTAGTACATAACAAGCATCTATAAATGGTAGCTCTTTTAGCCATTACTGTTACTGAATTAAATATAGGATGCTAGGTCAATGGGGAAGAGGGGCTTTCCCCTGAAACCTAATGAATCAGAGAAGCAGGGAGCAGGAAATGAAAATTAAAAATACTTATGTCTAAATTAAGTAGGGTTGGCTCATTAACTCTCTGTCTCACAAGAGAAAGCTTAAGAGTGGAGGCAATGCTTAAGCAGACTCCAAGAGTGCCTGCCCACATGGACAAGGAATGGAACTGCATTTGAAGCAGAGAGTAAACAGATACAAAAACACAGTTTGTGTTGTTTCCTAGGAATCAAAAGTAGTTTGCCATGGCTAGACTACGAGGTATGCATGCAAAAGTGATGGCAGATACCCAGAGGGCCTTGGACTTGGCATAGACTTTGGACTCCCAAATGAAAAAATGAACATAAGAACAAACCATAATTAAAATTATACTTCTCCACAAATTTCATTTTGTTGCCATTGAGACAGAAAATGTGTTTCTTTGCTTTGTTTCCCTGGGCCAGATCTCTTAAGGGTTGTATAGTTCCAACACCTTTAAGAATGTGGTATTCCCAAGGACACTGGTGCTGAGCAGAGGCTACATGACTTGCCCAAGTTCTCAAGGTTGCCAAGTGGTGGACGTGACACACACACCCATGTCCTTCACATCAGAAGTGAATCTTGACCTTGGGATTAACTCTCCTGGTTCTTTGTGGTATTAAGAATGGGCTAGCCTATTCCCTTTTTCCAAACGCAGCTTGCCTCTGGATCTTTTCTTACTCCATGCCTCCTGCTTATAACACCCTCACTCTCCTCCCTGGAACTTTCTCCTACCTTCCAAAATCTCTCTGCCAGAAAAGAGCTAACTCGAGTTATTCCTCATCTGAGAAGCCTTCACTGCCCCTTCAAGCCCATGGAGGACTTTCTTCATGGCATCTCCCTGTACACTTATGGAACAAGATAAAATATTTATAATATTAATCTTTGAGTTCTCTTTTCATCACTTTCTTCCTATTACCTTTCTCCTGGTCATTCAGAGACATCAACCTTACTTTGAGTAAAAGGAGAATTTTAGTGCAAGAATTTTAAAAGACAGAAAGACTTAATGTTTGTATATTAATCCTTCAAAATAGACTTCTGAGACACTTACAAAAGTACTAAAGAAATTTCTCTGTAAAACACAGGCTATAAAAATAAAGCTGGGGGAAGCGGGTGTGGCTCAGTGGGAAGCGGGTGTGGCTCAGTGGATAGAGCCCCCGTTTACCATATGGGAGGCCCGGGTTCGCGCCCCGAGGCCTCCTTGTGAGGGCACGCCGGCCTGAGCGGTGCGGTGGGCTGATGCAGCAACCTCACGGCAGGAAGCGGCTGTGGCGCAATGGA
>JAQZBX010108557.1:0-10545 GCA_029593785.1 Cabassous unicinctus
AAGACCCCAAAATCTGGTATATAATGTAGTCACATCCTTTATTTATAAATCTCCCATGAGAAGATAATCAAGCTTAATTTTTAAAATCTTTAATATTTCTGGAACACATAAGTACATTTTATTAAATATTTTCTTTTATTCAAAACTACAATTTAAAATGATTGAATCAAGCTCCGCATCAATGGCCAAGCTGAGCAGTTGAGCCAAGCAGGGTGCGGCACCGGGCTGTGGATGCCTGAGCCGACACCGGTTGCTGGTTCCTGCACAGAGACTCCCTGACTTCAGGTGAAGGAACAGGACTGGTAAATAAGCAGGGACCCCTGGACAGAGGGATCCTGAGCCAACCGATAGGATAAGAGAGTTTTTAATCAATAGACTCCATCACTTTAATTAAAAAATAGCCAATCACAACCTCACAGGATACCCTATTTACATAACAAGTTAATCTAGTTTTCAAACCCTAACCAATACCCTCGCGCAGAACCAGTGACTGACCAATCAGAGCATCGAAACTGGGAGCTCCACCCCCTGGGGCGGCGACACAGGGAAACTATATCAAGTGCAATCCTGGAGTCATTACCATGTAGTCCTTCTTTGCCAGCAAAAGAGGGACACAGAGCCGCTGCAAGCCGAGCTGCAAAGCAGCCTCCTTTCCGCAGTGCCCTGGCTTTCTCCAGCATCATGTTGGTGGTCGGGCCGCAGAAGCAGTTCTCCAAAGCCGTTCAGGTAAGGTGTGTGACAGGTGTGTCGAGGGGTGGTACCAGGCGGAGCTGCGAGGGGCAAGCTTGGCCCTTGCCACTGGCTGGAACCGTGGGGTCCCCGACCTGGAGCCGAGCCGCCTCGGCCGCGATGGCCCCCAAGCACCCCCGGGCTGGGAGCCCTCTCGGCTCTCGCCTTTCCTTCCACCCTTTTCCCCAGCTTGGCGCGTCCCCGCGGGCTCCTGTGGGGTCCCAGGTGTCCTGCCTGGTGGCCTCGCACGGGACACCCCCGCACCACCACGCGGGGGAGGGGAGGGGACCGCGTTGCCGGGGAGCACTAGGACTCGAAAGGCAGCTTGGTGGCCACAGTGCCTCGGAGTCCCTGAGGGGATCTAGGCTCTGGGGCAGGGGAAGCTTCACCCGGTAGCTACGGGGTCCAGCGTTGAGTGACTGGCTTCGGTGGCGCACGGAGCTGGCGGTGGCCCGAGGGTCTCCTGGACTCTTGGTTCCAGAGGGTGGAGGGAACGGCCGCCGGGCCCCCGGTGCTGCCTGAGGTGAAGTTCCCAGCTGCGGCCCCGCGGGTTGGAGGAAAGAGCGGGCAGCCTCGGGCAGGGAAGCGTAGTCTGAGGGGCAGCTGGAGAGCTAGGGGGCTTCCAACCTGGCTCGATGGAGGTAGCCTGGACGGAGTGGGGATGGCAGTTAGCAAACTGCATTTCTAATAAAATAAAATAAAATAAAAAACTCCCCCACACATCCGCCCCTCTCCCCAGTCCTGGTCATTGCTGAGGTGGGAAAGCACGGACGGGGACCGGGAATGAATGAAACGTGCGGGGAAGCGCCGGCTGCGCGGGCGGGCGTGGGGCGGCGGGGAGGACGGGGAAGAAGGGGGCGAGCTCTGCCTGGGCTGTAGAGGTTTCGGCAAGGAGATGGGGAGCGGAGGGGCTGCGTGAGGGTGTGCCCGTCTGAAGGGGGTGGCAGCCGCCCCGCTCTGCCAGTGTGAGCGCGGAGCACGGGGGCTTTTTTAAGGTCGGTTGCTGTGTGAAGCGCTACCCAGGGAAGGATTTTGTAACTAAGCCTCCCCGTCGCGGCTGTTGCTGTTCTCCTGGGTTGTTCGCTAACGTTTGCTGGAGAAGTGATGGGGATGTAATTCTTACAGCCCTGGCGCGCTGAGGTGTGGGGGCGGCGGGGCGGTCTCGCTGCCTGGCGTGGGCCGGGGGTGCCTGCTTGGGAAGCAGGGAGGGAAGGAAGGCTCTCTCCACGCTCCAGCCCTTCCCTCCTGGCCTGGGATGCTCTGTCCTGAGAGGCTTCGGAGCAATCCGGACTCGGGGATCTGAGATGGAGAGGGGCGGACTCTAGGAGAAAGAGTTGAAAGAGGTGGGGGCGCGGGCGGGAAGTGCAGGTGGAGAGTGAGGGAAAGAGAATGCTATAGGAGGGCGGACTAGTGTATCTGCTGGCTGATTTGTCATCGGAAACCGAAAAGCAGGCACTCTTTCTTTTGGCTCTTCCACACTTCTTAGGTAATTTTATTCCAGTTGCCTGTATGTTGCGTCTCTGAAATGAATCGCGATTCAGCAAGGGGTTGGAATTCGGAATTCGCGACTTACCACTGGATTCAAGCTTGCATTGATTAAAAATCAAGCGATCCGCAGTGAATTTATCTTCTGTAGGGTGATTTTTGTTGGGCTTATTTTTTTTTTTTTTCAATAACTCTGCCAGTATGGACTGTAGGTTGATTTTAGAGCTCAAAATGTAAAACACAACTGCTTTTCCTGTCATCTTGGGACTTAGAGGTAGGCGAGACCTCTGATAAGGTACTTAAAAAATGGACTTCTTGAGGAAATACACACCTGGTGGTCTTGGAGTTTTGCTAACTCCAATATTAGCTCCCCCTATATTAGAGTGGAACTATGTATCTGAAGTCCTAGACTTTTGTGATCTATGTTTTAAAGAACACTCTAATTTGTAGGTGGTGAATTGATTATATTTGTGATTAGAAAATAATTTAACATCTCAACATAGCTTGAAGGAGTCCAGATATTACAGGACTCTCTTTCACATGTCTCAAAGCTGACATAAGAAAACGCCTAATCCCCTTCCTTTGGAAGGAACAACATTTAGATTTGAGGTTAACATGTTACAACACCATTTTCATTTACTTCCTTCATATTCTTCTTGAAAGGTAATAGATAACCAAGACAAACATGATGAGATGGTGAAAATAAATGGTAATTTGGCAGGTCAAGTTGTTACTCTGGTGTTTAAAAGTATGTCATTAATCAGGATTTTCCAGTAGCCCAATTATCTTGTGCAGGCAGCTAGGTGACACATAGCTTTGGCTCTAATAGTAATTGTAGAGTGTGTGTACCATTTCCTTTTAGATGATGTGATTTTTCATTACTTGGAAGAGAACAAATTAGAATATTTTATACCCCACCTCTGGTAGTATGGCTACGAAACTGTAGGGAAAGCTATCTCTTCAAGCATATGTGGGCTTGTGAGAATTATGGACCAAATGAAAGAAAATGGTTAGGAAATTGCCCTATCCTAAATCACTCTATTCTTTTCTACCATCACTTCAAACATCTTATCAAATATCTTCAGCACAATAAATGCGAGATTTACTACTCCATGTTAACCTATCAAGGGAGTCATACTCTGCATCTGTAAACCATTCCTGCCATTTTATTAACTCATCTTCATCTTTTCCTCTGTTCTTACGGAATCAAGCACTGAATATGACTTACTCTAATAATCTCTCATGTCAAATTTATATTACTACACTTTAGGATAAAGAGTAGGCTTTGTATGCAAATAAGTACTACATTAAATTATTCAAGATGGCATGATAATTAATATTAAAGTTCTATAACTACAAATATATTTTTCTTTATAAATATTCTGTTAACTTTATATTGCTACACATTTATTTCCCTTCAAAAAAAACTTTGTGCTTGCAGTATAATTATTTTAAAAAGTGGTACTCCTTGAGACAGAAAGAAAAACATATATTTATTATGTATCCTTGTATGACTTAGGTTACTTGGATTTAGATTACTAACAATATTTCTTTTTTATCATCCTGGCATTTAGATTAAGTTGTGTTTTCTCCCCAAAAACATAAATATGTTCTCTACAACAATCTGTTGCTTCTCCTATTTTTGTTTTTACTTGATTTTTTTTCCCTTGACCTCCAGATTTTTACTCGATTTTTGAAATAGGTAGAAATTCTAAATTAGATACTAAAAGCAAAAATACTTCACAGAATTTAAATCACATTGGAATCCATGGGTCCAGAAAGTGTTCAATTCTGAAATGCAAGAGTTCTATTTTTTCATTGTTAGATGATTTATTTCTATTTTTGACACCTTATCTTCCATAAGGTTTCTACATGGTCAAATTAAGGAAATGCTTTATTCTTTTATAACTGTATTTGAAAAAACACTTCATGGTTTCAGAGTTGCCCAAGATGTTGAATGTTGTACACTTTGGTTATAAATTTAAAAAGGAAAGTAATTAAATGCATTATTTATTGACTCTTGGAATGGATATCTATGGTCATTAACTGACTACAGTAAAAATGATTCAACATTTTGGCCAAATGGAAGCCATATTTAGAGCATTCACAAGATGTTAGTTATATAAGAATTAAAGACAACCAAACAGAAAATTAGTGGGTGGAATATCAAATTATTCTTTTTCCTAATAGCTAGTGATGTTGAACATCTTTTCATGTGCTTTTTAGCCATTTGTATTTCTTCCTTGGAGAAGTGTCTTTTCAAGTCGCTTGCCCATTTTGTAAATGGGTTGTTTGTCTCTTTATTTTTGAGGTTTATGGTTTTTTTAATATATACTGGATATTAGACTCTTAGCAGATATTTGGTTGCCAAATATTTTCTCTCATTGGGTAGGCTGCTCTTTTACTTTCTTGATAACATCCTTTGAGGTGCAAAAGCTTTTAATTTTGAGGGGATCCCATTTATCTATTTTTTCTTTCACTGCTTGTGCTTTGGGTGTGAAGTTCATGTAAAAATTTCCTATTACAGTTTCCTGTAGATGCTTCCCTACATTATCTTCTAAGGTCTTTATGGTCTTGGCTCTTATATTTAGATCTTTGATTCATCTAGAGTTGATTTTTGTATATGGTGTGGGATGGCGTTCCCCTCTCATTCTTTTGGATATGGATAACCAGTTCTACAAGCACCATTTGTTGAAAAGGCCATTCTCTCCCAATTAAGTGGGATTGGTGGCCTTGTCAAATATCAGATGACTGTATACATGAGGATCTATATCAGAACTCTCAATTTGGTTCCATTGGTCAATATGTTTATCCTTGTGCCAATATCATGCAGTTTTGACCACTGTAGTTTGTAGTATGTTTTAAAGTAGTGTGATACCTCCAATTTCATTTTTCTTTTTCTTACCCTTTCCAAATAAATTTTGTAGTTATTTTTTCCAATTCAGCAAAAAATGCTGTGTTGATTTTTATTGTGATTGCATTAAATCTGTAGATTAGTTTCGGTAGGATAGACATCTTAATGATGTTTAGTCTTCCTATCCATGAACAGTGAATATTCTTTCATTTAAGTCCCTTGAGAGCATGAGGAGGCTCATCAGTGTGGGGTGTCAGTGATGGGGGATACATGGGAGGAAGTGCACGTGGGCTTATATATAAGGTATATAAATAAGTTCAAATGTTCACTGGGCATTTCACACACAATAACAAGAGAATATTAAATTCCCATCCTGGAGAGTGAACTCTGCCTCATTCTCTAATGGAGCAGCAACAGACCCCCCAAGTGCAAGGGCAATGACTGGTGAAGGAGAATGATCCATTAATGGGCCCTTGATATTGATGACTATGTGTATGAGCCTTTACTCTTGAAATTGAAACATAGCCTAGTGTTGTGGGGGTGCCTTAGAGTTTCCTCCTGAGAGCCTCCTTGTTGCTCAAATGTGGCCTCTCTCTAAGCCAACCTCAGCATATAAATACATTAGCTACCTCCTTTGCCCCAGTAGTAACCCTTCTGTGATCCAAAGCTTCTTCAAAACTGAAGCCATTAAAATACCCAAACACAATTAATAGGAAAATGAAATAATAATGACAGGTTTAAATATAAGAAATAAAAAACATAAAAATAAAAAAACTAAATATAAAATAAAATAAAAAGATTGGGATATTAAAAAATAATGAAACATTAAAAAATTTTTTTTTCACAGTTTGCCTTTCATCACTGTAATATCTGGTGTCCTGTATGTACAGTGACATTTTCTTCCTTTTATTCCCCAGTGTCTTACTATTTTTTCATTTTGTTTACAAAGAAGTCTTAAGTCACAGTAAAGTCACATAAAGAATACAGGGCCTCTCATATACCCAATATCCTCTCCTTTTCCACTTTTCCGTATTAATGCCTTTTTATATGTGGATGGTACCTTTGTTACAACCAATATACAAATAGTGAAACATAGGTACTAAACACGGTCAATGGTTTACATTATGGTTTAAATTTTAGACTGTACAATTTTATAAATTTTGATGTTATTTAACATGGCCTGTGTCCATCATTGTAAGATCATGTAGAACACTTCCATTGCCCTCTAAATACCACGTTTGATATATTCTCTTCTTCCCTCCTCCTCCCCTCAGGGCCCATGGTGACCCCCTGGCTTTCTCCTTGGATGACAAGATTGATAGTTCCATGCAATAACACTGAGATCTTGACACACTGGTCTGTCCTCCCCTATTAGGAACCACCCATGCTCTCAAGAGACTCCTGCCTCTCTATTTGTGAACAAATTGGTCCTCCTGAGGAAGGCAGTCCAACTCCTTCGTGCTCATTATGTGGGTCTCCACCCACTGATACAACACATTATGACAAAATGATCACTCACACAATCCCTAGAAGCCTGCTACGGGTGCGCCCTGACCTGAATGCCCCCCATTCAACACCCTAAACCAGCAACACTTCCTCATCATATTGCCATAAAACCATTCCCAAATTTGTACTTTCAACCACATACCCACAAATCCCCAGTGTTCACCTGGTTCCTCCACCAACCCTGTCTCCAGTTCCCTGGACCCTCCAACCCACACTCTACCCACCTGTTAAACCTGTACCGCCCAACCCAATAGTATCACTACCCACCTGTCATAGTCCTACAATATGCAACTACACACTTTAACCTTAATATAGGTTACATCTGTATGGGTGTTGGCTCACAACTCTCTTCTCCCTTTCTATTTCCTGTAAACCTATGTTGTAGGCAATAGCTCTCTGAGTCTGCTCAATTTGCTTAATTCATATCTTTGAGGTAATATACTGTTCATTCTTCAATGCCTGGCTTGCTTCACTCAACATAAGGTCCTCAAGATTCATCCATGTTATCCCATGTGTTAGCACTGTATTCTTTCCTAGTGAGTAATATTCCATTGTATGTATGTACCACATTTTGTTTATTCATTCATCAGTTGATGGGTATTTGGGTTGATTCCACCTTTTGGCAATAATGAATAATGCCACTTTGAACATTGATATGCATATATCTGTTCATGTCTTTGCTTTCAATTCTTCTGGGTATATATCCAGCAGTGGAATTTCTGGATCATATGGTAGTTCTATAGTTAGTTTTTTGAGGAACCGCCAAACTGTCCTCCACAGTGGCTGGACCATTCTATATTCCCACCAGCCATGGATGTGGGTTCCCATTTCTCCACATCCTTTCCAACACTTATAGTCCTCTGTTTTTTTAATACCCACTAACCCAATGGATATAAGATGGCATCTCATTGTAGTTTTGATTTGCGTTTCCCTAATAGCTAGTGATGTGGAGCATCTTTTTATGTGCTTTTTAGCCATTTGTATTTCTTCCTTGGGGAAGAGTCTTTTCAGATCACTTGACCTTTTTTAAAATGGGTTGTTTATCTTTTTATTTTTGAGGTGTAGGATTTCTTTATATATGCTGGCTATTAGGCTACTATCAGACATGTGGTTGCCTTAGGGTGCCATTTTACTTTCTTGATAGCATTCTTTGAAGTGCAAAGGTTTTTAATTTTTAGGAGATCCCATTTATCTATTTTTTCTTTCACTGCTCGTGCTTTGGGTGTGAAGTTCATGAAACCATTTCTTAATTACAAGGTCCTGTAGATGCTTCCCTACATTATCTTCCAAGGTCTTTATGGTCTTGGTTCTTATATTTAGGTTTTTGATGCATCTTGAGTTGATTTTTGTATAAGGTATGAGATGGTATTCCTTTCTCATTCTTTTGCATATGGATAACCAGTTCTAGAAGCACCATTTGTTGAAGAGGCCATTCTCTCCCAGTTGATTGGGCTAGGTGGTCTTGTCAAATATCAGATGACTGTATATGCGAGGATCTATATCAGAACTCTCAATTCAGTTCCATTGGTCAATATGTCTATCCTTGTGCCAATACCATGTAGTTTTGATCACTGTAGCTTTGTAAGTATGTTTTAAAGTCAGGTAGTGTGATGCCTCCAATTTCATTTTTCTTTTTCAATATGTCTTTGGCTCTTTGGGACCGCTTACCCTTCCAAATAAATCTTGTAGTTAGTTTTTCCAATTCAGTAAAAAAAATACTGTGTTGATTTTTATTGTGATTGCATTAAATTTGTAGATTATTTTGGATAGGATAGACATCTTAATGATGTTTAGTCTTCCTATCCATGGACAGGGAATATTCTCCCATTTATTTATTTCAGTCCTTTACATCTTTAGGTAAATTTTTTCCTAGGTATTTGTTTCTTTTAGTTACTATTGTAAATGGTATTTTTTTCTTGATTTCCTCCTCAGGTTGCTCATTATTTGAGTACAGAAATGTTACTGATTTTTGAGCATTGATCTTATAGCCTGCAACATTATTGAAATCATTTATAAATTCTAGAAGCTTTGTTGTAGATTTTTTCTGGGCTTTCTATGTATAGGATCATTTCATCTGCAAATAGGCAAGTTTTTACTTCTCCCTTTCCAATTTGGATGCCTTGTTTATCTTTTTCTTGCCTCAGTGCTCAAGCAAGTGCTTCTAACACAATGTTAAACAGGAGCAGTGATAGTGGGCATCCTTGTCTTTTTCCCAATCTTAGAGGGAAAGCTTTTAGAATTTCACCATTGAAGATGATGTTAGCTGTAGGTTTTTCACACATACCCTTTGTCATGTTTAGAAAGTTTCCTTCTATTCCTATTTTGTCAATTGCTTTTTCTGCATGTGTGGATAATGATCTGTGATTTTTTACTTTTGACCTGTTTATGTGGTGTATTACATTGATTTTGAAGCATCCTTGAAAACCCAGGGTGAAACCCATTTGGTCATGGTGCATAATTCATTTGATTTGTTGTTGAATGTGATTAGCAAGTATTTTGTTGAGGATTTTACTATCTAGGTTCATTAGAGAGATTGGTCTATAATTTTCCTTTCTTGTGGTATCTTTGTTTGGCTTTGGTATTAGGTTAATGGTGGCATCATAGAATGAGTTATGTAATGTTACTTCAACTTCTAATTTATGGAAGAGTTTAAGGAGGATTGGAGTTCTTTCTGGGATGTTTGATAGAATTCACCTGTTAAGCCATCTTGTACTGGGCTCTTCTTAGTTGGGAAGTTTTTGATGACTGACTATCTCTTTACTTGTAATTGGTCTGTTGAGTTCATCAATTTTTTCTTTCATCAATGTAGGCTGCTTGTGAGTTTCTAGGAATTTGTCCATTTCCTCTAAATTATCCTTCTTTTTGGCATATAATTTTTCAAAGTATCCTGTTATTTATTTCTGTGGGTTCAGTGGTGCCATCCCCTTTCTCATTTCTTATTTTGTGTATTTGCATCATCTCTCTTTTTTTCTTTGTTAGTCTGGCTAAGGGTTTGTCAATTTTATTAATTTTCTCCAAGAACCAGCTTTTGTTTTTGTTTTTTTCTGGTGCTTTCTTGTTTTCTATTTCCTTTAGTTCTGCTCTAATCTTTGTTATTTCCTTTTTTCTAATTACTCCAAGTGTGCAGTGAGGTCTTTGATTTTAGCTCACTCTTTTTCGATACATGCATTTATGGCTATGAATTTCCCTCTCAGACAGCATTTTGCATCCCATAGGTTTTGATATGCTGTGTTGTCATTTTCATTTGTTTCAACATAGTTACTGATTGCTTTTGAGATTTCCTCCTTCACCCACTGTTTGTCTAAAAGTGTGTTAACATCCATATGTCTGTGCTGAATCCAGTTCTCTGGCCATTACTGATTTCCAATTTAATTCCATTATAGTCAGAGAAATTACTTTGCATAATCTCAATCTTTCTGAATTCATTGAGATTTTTTCTGTGGCCTAGCATGTGGTCTATCTTGGAGTATGATCCACGTGCACTCGAGAAGAAGGTATATCCTGTTGTATTTGTGTGTAGTGTTCTGTATATGTCTATTAGATCCATATCCTCTAGTGTATTAATCAAAGTCTTTGTTGTTTTATTGATTCTTTGTCAAGATGCTCTGTCTAACAGTGATAATGGTATATTAAAGCACCCTATTATAATTGTAGAGGTATCTATTTATATACTTAGTTTTTCCAGTTTTTGCCTCATGTATTTTGAGGTGCCCCTGTTAGGTGCATAAATGTCTATTATTGTTCTTTCTTCTTGAAAGATTACCCCTTTCATTAATATATAGTGTCTGTCTTTGCCTCTTACAACAGTTTTGCATTTGAAGTCTATTTTGTCTGATATTAGTCTGGCTACTCCTGCCCTTTTTTGGTGTTTGTTTGCTTGTAAAATTGTTTCCCAACCATTCACTTTCAGCCTCCTTGAATCCCTGGGTCTAAGGTGGATTTCTTGTAGACAACATATAGGTGGGTCTTAT
>JAQZBX010108558.1:0-10544 GCA_029593785.1 Cabassous unicinctus
ACAGGTTTTGTTTGTTTTGTCTTAATTTCCATTTTCCTAAAGATATTCTCTAATTTCCTTTGTGGTTTTTCTTTGACTCATTGATTGTTTAATTTCCACATATTTGAAAATTAGCCACACTAGCTCTCTTTTGGTTACTATTTGTATGATGTATGTTTTTCCTTCCTTCCATCTTGCATCTATTTGTGTCTTTGAATTTAAAGTGAGTCTTTAGTATAGGGCATATAGTTGAGTAATACTTTTTAATCTATTCTGCCAATCTCTTCCTTTTAGCTGGGCATTTTAATCCATTTATGTTTTAATTAAATACTCATTAAAAAAAGAGTGAATAAAAGTGAACAGAACCTAAGAGACCTGTGGAACACAATCAAACATAACAATTTATGTATTACACGCGTCCCCAGAAGGAGAAGAGAGATAGGGACGGAAGCAATAGTCACAAAAATAATGGCAGAAAACTTCCCAAATTTAATGAAAGACATGAATATATAAATATATATTCAAAGATCCCAAGGAAAACCAAACAGGATAAATTCAAAGAGAATCATGTCAAGACACATTGAGGTCAAGCTGTCAAATGGCAAGGACAAGGAAGAGTTCTGAAAGTTGCAAGAAATAAGCAAAGTGTTATTTACAAGAAAGCTCCACTATGATTAAGTACAGATTTCTCATCTGAAACAATGGAGGAAAGAAGGCAGTGGGATAAAATAAAGCTCTTAAATAATTGTGAAACAAGAATTTTATATTTGTGAGGCTGTCTTTCAACAATGAAGGAGAGATTAAGGCATTCCTAAATAAACAAAAGCTGAGAGAGCTCATCACCAATAGAACATCCCTACAAGTAATATTAAAGGGAGTTCTTCATGCTGAAAGGAAAGCAAAGCAGCATAAAGAAATAAAGATCTTTGTTAAAGGTACCCATACGGGTAATTTTAATTGCCAGTACTATTTTATTGTATTTTTGGCATGTAAATGCACTTTTTTCCTTCTTACAGTTTCTAAAATGCAACTGTATAATAGGTAATGATAAATCTATGGTTTTGGATAGACAATATATAAAGATATAATCTGTAAAGAGTACAAAAAAAAAGGTGATGGATGACGTGTATAGGAACATAATTTGTATATGCTAGTGAAGTTGTTATCAAATCAAATGTGATTGTTAGTGATCAAGGATGTTAAATTTAAGCTCGTGGTAGCCACAGAAAAAATATCCAAAACATATACAGAAGGAAATGAGAAGGGACTCAAACAGTACACTACAAAAATAAAATAAATATGAAAATAGACATAAATGTAAAAATGGCAGAACATAAAATATTTAAAACTACAAAGACCAAATAGCAAAATGGCATAAGAAAGTTCTGCATTATCAACAGATAATTTAAAGTTAAATAGATTTAACTCTATAGTCAAAAGGCAGATATTGAGAAAATGATTAAAAAGCATGACCCAACTATATTCTGTTTGCAAGAGATTTACCTTAAATTCAAAGACACAAGTAGGTTGAAAGTGAAAGGATGGAAAAATATTTCATACAAATGATAATCAAAAGAGAGCTGGTGTAGCTATACTAATATCAAATACAATAGTCTTTAAGTCAAAAATACTTAGAAGTGACAAAGAAGGATACTATATATTGATAAAGGGGTCTATTTATGTTATACCAATTATAAATATGTATACACCTAATATCAGAACCCTAAAATCTATGAAGCAAAATTGATAGATTTGCAAAGAGAAATTGATTGTTCTCCATTAATAGTAGGAGATTCTCCTATACCACTTTCAATAATGGATAGATGATCTAGAAGGTCAATAAGAAAAGAGAAGAGTTGAACAATACTAAAGCATCTAGACATAAACATATATAGAACAAGTCACTCAACAAGAGAATACACTGTCTTCTCTGGTGTACATGGGCGATTCTCTGGATTTTACCATATTGTTCGGTCATTAAACAAGTCTCAACAAGTTAAAAAATATACATATCATACAATGTATCTTCTCTGACCACAATATAATGAAGCTAGAAATCAATAACAGAAGGGGATGTGGAAAATCCACAAATGTGGAAATTAAACAACAAATTTTTAATCAATGGGCCAAATAAGTAATCACAAGAGAAATTAGGAAATACCTTGAGGCAAATGAAGATACAAATACACCATACCAAAACTCATGGGAGCAAAGGCAGTGTTGAGGGGAAAATGTATAGCTAAATACTTAACTTTAAAAAGAAGAATGATCACAAATCAGAACTTTAACTTCACACCTGGTAGAACGAGAGAAAGAAGAGCAAACTAAACCCAGATTGAGCAGGAAGGTGTAATAACAAAGATTAAAGCAGAGATAAATGGAATAGAGAATTTACAAAATAGAATAATAAAACCCAAAGTTGGTTCTTTGAAATGATCAATAACCAACAAACCTTTAGCTAGACTGACAAACAAAAAAGAGAAAGGACAGAAATAACCATAATTGGAAAAGAATGAGGGAACACTATTACCAACCCCACAGAAATAGAAAGAATTATAAGAGCATGCTGCTTTAGTTTCCTAGGCTGCTCTAAGAAGGTACCATGAAATGGATTGGCTTAAATAATGGGAATTTATTAGCTTAAAGTTTTGAGGCCATGAAATTGTCCAAACCAAGGAATCAGCAATGCAGTATTTTCTTCTTGACGACTGGCTGCTGGCATTCTTGGCTCCCCTGCCACATGACAAGGCACATGGCAGTATCTGCTGCTATCTCCCTTCTCTTTTGTGTTTTGTTGATTTCAGCTTATTGCTTCCATGGCTTTCACTCTATGTCTTGCTTTCCTTTATCAAGGACTCCAGTAATAGGACTAAGGCCTATCCTGAATGTAGTGGGCCACCTCTTAACTGAAGTATACTCATCAAAAGGTCCTACTTACAATGGGTTCACACCTGTAAGAATGAATTAAATTTAAGAACATGTTTTTCTGGGGGTACACTCAGTTCCAAACTATTACAGATTCTATGATCAATTGTATGCTAAAAAAGTTAGATAGCCTTGATGAAGTTAACAAAATCCTAGAAACATACAAATTAGCTACACTGACTCAAGAAGAAATAGAAGATCTCAATAGATCGTAACAAAAGATTGAATCAGTATGGTAGTTTGATGCTGGATGGACCCCAGATAATTATGTCTTTAGAGCTAATCCATTCCTGTGGTTGTAAACCTATTGTAGATGGGACCTTTTGATTAGGTCACTTCATGTAAGGCCCTTTTGTTTAGATTACTTCAATAAGGTGTGACCTAGGGTGGATCTTAATCCTCTTACTGAAGTCCTTTACAAACAGAATGAATATGGAGATAGCAACAGAGAGAAACCCATAGAAGCTGAGAGAGGAAGCCACATAATCCAGGAAGCTGAAAGTGATGACCCAGAGGAGAAGGGAGATGCCATCATGTACCTTCCCATGTGACAGAGGAGTTCAGGATTGCCAGCAGCTGGTCTTCAGAGAGAAAAGCATTGCCGGATGATGTATTGATATGGACATTTTCAGGGCCTCAGAACTGTAAATTTATAAGTTAATAAATCCTGATTGTAAAAGCAAACTCTGGTATTAACAAATAATACCTAAGCAAACTAAAACAATCAATAATCAAAACTTTTCCAACAAAGAAAAGTCCAAGACCAGATGGTTTAACTGGTGAATCTTACCAAATAGTCTAAGAAGAATTAACACCAGTATTAGTCAAACTCTTCAAAAAATTGAAGAGAATGGAACACTTTGTAACTCATTGTATGAGGCCTGCATCACACTAGTACCAAAGTCAGATAAAGATGCCACAGAAAAGAAAATTACAGTCCAATGAACTATATGCATATAGATGCAAAAATCTTAAAAAAAAAAAAAATGCTAGCAAACAGAATCCAACAGCACATTAAAGGAATTATAGACATGATAAAATGGGATGAAAGGATGGGTCACCATAAGAAAGTCAATTAATGTAATACACCAGATTAATACAAAAAGGGGAAGAAAACATATGATCACTTCAATTAACACAGAAAAGGCATTTGACAAAGTCCAGTACACCTTTTTGAAAACAACATTTAGAAAACTAGAAATAGAAGGACATTTCCTCAACATGATAAGGGGCATTTATTTAAAAAAAAACACAAAAACCCACAGAAAACCCACAAATAGTCATACTTAATGGTGAAAGACTGAAAGCTTTCCCTCTAAGATCAGTTACATGAAAAGGATGCCACTGTCATTACCATCATCCAATATTTTACTGTAGTAATTAAGCAAGAAAAAGAAATAAAAGCCATCCAAATTGGAAAGAGGAAGGAAAATCTTCCCTATTTGCAGATGGCATGATCCTATCTGTAGATGATCCTGAAGAATCCACAACAGAGCTACTAGAACTAATAAATAAATTCAGCAAAGTGATAAGGTACAAAATCAACATGCCAAAATCAGTGATATTTCTATACACTAGTAATGAACAATCAGAAGAGGAAATCAAGAAAAAAATTTCCACTTACAATAGCAACTAAAATAATCAAATATCTAGGAATAAATTTAACCACAGATGTAATGGACTTGAAAACAGAAACTGAAAGAAATCAAAGAAAACTTTAAAAATGGAGGGGCATTCATTGTTCATGGATTGGAAGATTAAATATTAAGTTGTCAATTCTACCTAAAACAATTTACAGATTCAACACAATCCCAATCAACATTCTAACAGCATTCTTTGCAGAAAATGGAAAAGCCAATCATCAAATTTATATGGAAGGGAAAGCTATCCCAAATCATCAAAACCATCTTGAAGAAAAAGAATGAAGTTGGAGGACGCACATTTCCTGATTTTAAAACTTGTTACAAAGCTACAGTATTCAAAACAATGTAGCACTGGTATAAGGACAGATTATAGAAGAATGGAATAGAATTCAGAGTTTAGAAATAATCCCAAGTCCACTCAAATGGGAAAGAACAGTCCTTCAAAAATATTCTGTGAAAAACTGGACATCCACATTCAAAAGAATGAAGGCAGACCCCTACCTCATGTATATACAAAAATTAACTCAAAATAGATGAAAGTGCTAAATAGAAGAGCACAAATTATATAGCTTCTAGAAAAAAACAGGGGCCTTGTTTTAAACAGTGGTTTCTTAGACTTTACACCAAAAGCATGAGAAAAAAAATTAAAAAATAGATAGATGGGGTGGGAAGATGGTGACAGACTAATAGGCAGAGCTGAATGCTCTCACAAAAGCAATAGAGAAAGAACCAAAAGCTGCCTGATGGGGTCAGCAAACAAGGACATTGTTGCACAACTCCCAGAAGAGTGAGGACTAGAGAGATGAAGAATCCAAAACAACAAACATGAGTTACCAAGACAAATGTGAGTTACCAAGCCCCCACGGTGGCTGGGAAGGGCTCCTCTCCCCACCCCCAAGATATTAAACTGGCTCACTGCAGCCAACTAAGAGAGGAACTCTCTGTCAGCTGTTTCAAGGGAAAAGGGAGGAGAGGTTGGGGTGCTATTCTTTAGTGAATTTGGCCAGCAAAACCCACTGGATCTGGAGATTCAACGCAGGAACACAGGAAAGCTGAGACTGAAATACCTCCATGGAAAGATATACTGACATGCCATCTACTGGCTAGTCTGAAAATTGCATGGACAAAAACTTCACACTCTGTATTCAAACCCTGGGAGAAAATCTGCACCCCACTAATGAGTCCCTGGCCCAATTTTGAAAACTTAAGCTGGGCAATTTTAAAGACTGAGAATAAGTTGAACCTAATATCAAAGAAGAGCTGTGAAAAAAAAATGGACATGGGAGAGAAAGTGGCCATCAGAGTAAATTCACCAACATATTCAGATGCCTAGACATCAGGAAAAATTACAAGCCATACTAGGAAACAGGAAGAGATGGCCCAGCTAAAAGAACAAACCAAATATCCTGAAGAGATACAGGATTTAAGACAGTTAATCAGTGATAATTGCACAACTCTCCCAAATCACTTCAAAGAATTTAAAGAAAGTGTGACTAAAGAAATAAAGGATATTAAGAAGACACTGGGAGAGCATAAAGAACAATTTGAAAGCCTGCAAAGAAAAGTAATAGACCTTATGGGAATGAAAAACATGATGGATAAGATTATAAATGCGTTAGAGTCATATAAGAGCAGATTTGAACTGTATGAAGACAGAATTAGTGATTTCAAGACAGAACATCTGAACCGGAAAAGATAGGAGAACAGAAAGAGAAGAGAATAGAAAAAATGGAACAGAATCTCAGGGAATTGAATGACAACACAAAATGCACAAATATTTGCATTATTGGTGTCCCAGAAGGAGAAGAGAATGGAAAAGGGGCAGAAAGAATATTTGAGGAAATAATGACTGAAAACTTCCCAACCCTTTTGAAGGACCTATATATCAATATCCAAGAAGGACAGCACACCTCAAACAGAATAAATCTGAGTAGACCTACCCCTTGACACCTACTACTCAGAATGACAAATATCAGTGATAAAGGGAGGATTCTGAAAGCAACAAGAGAAAAGCAAAGCATCACATACAAGGGAAATGCAATAAGATTAAGTGCTGACCTCTCATCAGAAGCCATAGAGATGAGAAGAAAGTGGTGTGATGTATTTAAGGTATTGAAAGAGAAAAACTGCCAGCCAAGAACTCTGTATCTAGCAAAGCTGTCCTTCAAAACTGAGGGTGAGGTCTTGTACTTTGGGAAGATGTGGACTAGTAAGACATGGGAATCTCTTCTCTTCCAGAAAAACAGCTAGAGGACAGGCAGAAGCAGCCTGAAAAAAACCTTCTAGGGTTTAAGACACCATGGGAAGGCTGGATACCACCCACAGGTGAGATGGGCAAAGGAAAAGAATCGTGATGGCAAAACTGAGTTAAAAGCTGCAGCTGCAAATGCCAGCATCCTCCCCCACACTATAGACACTTTTGAATTCTCAGGCCTCAGGACTGACAGCTATAGATAAAGGGGGCTCCAGGGATCCACCTCCCCAGGAAAGGGGACAGAGAGGGATACAGCCTAAGGCTGACTCAGCTTTTGACCCACAAATTTAGTCTCCTGTTTCCCACCCATGCTTCTAGGCTGGGTGGGGCTGCGCCATTGTTTACCTTGGAAGCCAGCAAGGGACAAAAGAGATCAGACCCTCTCAATCTCCATCTCTACTGACCTGGATTAGTTGTTGAGGATGCAGAGGGGAGTGGAATTATTTCCTACCCAGGAAAAGGGTCCAGGGGGCTGCCAGCAAAGGTTAGAGAACTGCCTCTGACATAGTTTGAATTAAGAGGCTCTTAGCCTCCAGGTAGGCATCTTTTTCACATTTATCCTGTCTGTGTTGCAGCAAACAATCCGACCAGCCATCGAAATTAAGAGAGCTGCTGAAGAATGCCATCTGTTGGCAGACCAAGGAAGTGCACATGAGAAAATTAAAAGTAAATAAGAGAGGCTTTTTCTGGCCTTTACAGCCTCCCTCCACAAGGTCCTTATAAGCAGGTCTGGAACCCTTTACTGGGTCCAGGGCCCAGATTTGAACAAATAACAGGGACAATCCTAAAGACCTAGAACAGGTTGAACCAAGAATCAAAGAATGGCAGTAGCACACAGCCTTCCACCACTAAATCCCTACAAAACAGAGAGAAATGAAAGAGAAACCCTATCTCACTCCTTATACAAGAATCAACTCAAAATGGATCAAAGATCTAAATATAAAAGCCAGGACCATAAAATTACTACAAGAAAATGTAGGGAAACATCTAAAAGACCTTGTGGTAAGTGGTGGTTTCTTGACCTTACTCACAAAGCATGAGCAAAAAAAGAAAAATAGATAAATGGGATCTCCTCAAAATTAAACACTTTTGCACTTCACAGGACTTTGACAAAAGGGTGAAAAGGCACATGATGGAATATTATACAGTTGTAAGAAGAAATGAAGTCATAAGGCATATGACAACATGGATGAACATGGAGGACATTATGTTGAGTGAAGCAAGCCAGACACAAAAGGACAAATACTGTATGATTGCATTACTATGAACTAAATATATTGCATCATCTCATGGAATTGCTAACTTGAATATGGGTCACCAGATAATAGAAAATGGAAAGCTGAGGGTTACCCTTATGCAGAATTAGTAAAGAGAAGTGTGTTAATCTTTGGAAATGAATAGAGAAGGTGAAAGCCCAACGTAATGCTTTTAACTGGCAGTACTATTATGTGGATATAAAAGTAGTTTAAAGAAAAAGTCTAAGGTCATGTATATTACTAAAATGAAAGCTTAAAAATATAACATGGAATTGTATATCATACTAAAACCACATGTGAAATATGAATATGGGTAAAATTGCATATATAAGACCATTTTTCTTTGAAGCTGAACAAATGTATGTTAATATTACAAAATATTAATATCAGAAAAAATTATGCTAAGTGAAAGAAACCAGACACAAAGTACTACATATTGTATAATTCAATTTACATAAAGCTATGTATGGCAGGGGTGCATAGAGAGATTGAGAGGTGAATTGTTTCTGTGATTGTTTCTTTGTCTGTTTTTTGTTTATAATTATTATTATTGAAATAACGAAAATGCTCTAATAATTATTGATGTGATGAATGCAGAACTATGTGATTATACCAAATACCATTGATTGTTCACATTGGATGAATTGTATGCTTTATTAATACATATCAATAAAATTGATTTGTTTTAAAAAAATGAATGTGAGTTCAAAGTCTTCACAGACAAACAAAAACTGATATAATATGTTATAAAAAACCCAGAAATACAAGAGATATTAAAGGGGGTGCTGCAGCCTGAAAGGAAAAAACAAGAGTGAGAGATTTGGAGAAGAGTTTAGAAATTAGGAAGGGTAAACTAAAGGATAAGAAGAAGACAATAGAACAATGTGAAAACAGAGAGCTGAAGGACAAAATGGATGAAGTAAGTAATGCCTTTACAGTAATAACATTGAATGTTAATGGATTGAACACCCCATTCAAAAGACATAGACTGATAGAATGGATAAAAAATATGAGCCATCTATATGTTGTCTACAAGAGACCCACCTTAGATGTAAGCACACAACCAGGTTACAAGCGAAAGGTTGGAAAAAAGGAGAACTACAGTAGTGATACTAATATCGGACAGAATAGATTTCAAATGCAAAACTGTTATAAGGGATGAAAAAGGTCAGTATATATTAATAAAAGGGGCACTTCACCAAGAAGAAATGACTGTACTAAATATTTATGCACCTAATCTGAGTGCCCCAAGATACATGAGGCATACACTGGCAAAACTGAAGGGAAATAGATGTCTCTACAATAATAGTTGGAAACATCAATACACCATACTCAGAATTGGTTAGAACATCTGGACAGAAGATAAATAAAGAAACAGAGAACTTGAAAAATATGATAAATGAACTAGACCTACAGACATCTCTAGAGCATTGAACCCCAAAACAGCAGGATATACTTTCTATTCAAGTGCTCATGGATCCTTCTCCAAGATAGACCATATATTGGGTCACAAGACAAGTCTCAATAAATTTAAAAAGATTGAAGTTATACAAAACACTTTCTCTGATCATAACAAATGAAGCTGGTAATCAATAATGGATGGAAAAAGGGAAAATTCATAAATATATGGAAATTAAACAACACACTCTTAAATAAGCAGTAGGTCAAAGAAGAAATTGCCAGAGAATTCAGCAAATATCTTGAGATGAATGAAAATGAGAACACAACATAACAAAACTTATGGGCCACTGTGAAGGTAGTGCTGAGAGGGAAATTTATAGCTCTCAATGCTTACATTAAAAAAGAAGAAAGAACTAAAATTGAAGATACAACTGCACACCTGGAAGAACTAGAAAAAGAACAGCAAACTAACCCCAAACCAAGCCAAAGGAAAAAATAGTAAAGATCAGAGCACAAATAAATGAAATCAAGAACAACAACAACAACAACAACAACAAAAACAATAGAGAGAATCAACAAAATCAAAAGTTGGTTCTTGAGAAGGTCAACAAAATTGACAAACCCTTAGCTAGACTGACAAAGAAAAAAAGAGAGAAGGTGCAAATAAATAAAATCAGAAATTGGAGAGAAGACATTACCATTGACCTTGCAGAAATAAGAGAGAGTATAAGAGGATACTATGAACAACTGTATACCAAAAAACTAGACAGTGTAGAGGAGATGGACAAATTCTTAAAAACATATAAACCACCTACACTGACCTAGAAGAAATAGAAGACCTCAACAAACCAATCACAAGGAAGAGACTGAAACAGTCATCAAAAACCTCCCAAAGATGACAATCCCAGGACCACATGGCTTCTAATCATTCAAAGACGATCTAATACCAATTTTGCTCAAGATTTTCCAAAAAATTGAACAGGAAGGAACACTACCAAACTCCTTCTATGAAGCCAACATCACTTTAATACCAAAATCAGATAAAGATACTACCAAAAAAAAAAAAAAAAAAAAAAAAAAAAAAAA
>JAQZBX010108559.1:0-10544 GCA_029593785.1 Cabassous unicinctus
AAAAAAAAAAAAAAGAAAGAAGTCCAAACAAGAAGTAAAACTTTCACTATTTGCTGATGACATGATCCCATATCTAGAAAATCCTGAAAAACCTGCAACAAAGTTATGAGAACTAATAGATGAGTTCAGCAATGTGGCAGGATAAAGATTAATACACAAAAATCAGTAGCGTTTCTATACACTACTAACGAGCAATCTGAGGAGGAAGTCAGGGGAAAAATCCCATTTACAATAGAGAATAAAAGAATCAAATATTTAGGAATAAACTTAACCAAGGACATAAAGGATTTATATTCAGAAAACTACAAAATATTGCTAAAAGAAACCAAGGAAGAACTAAACAAATGAAGGACATTCCATGTTCATGGACTGGAAGACTAAATATCACTAAGATGTCAATTCTACCCAAATTTATCTACAGATTCAATATAATCCCAATAAAACTTCCAAAAGCCTTTTTTACAAAATTGGAAAGGCCAATTATAAAATTTATTTGGAAGAGTAAGAGCTCTTGAATAGCCAAAAAATATTTTTAAAAAGAAGAACAAAGTTGGAGTACTCTCTTCCTGACTTTAAAGCATATTACTTAGCTACAGTGGTAAAAAGAGCATGGTACTGGCATAAAGGTTGGTTAACCAATGGAAAAGAACTGAGTGTTCAGAAATAGATCCTCAAATTTATGGTACAGTGATTTTTTTAAAAAAAGATTTATTTCATTTATTTATTTCTCCACCCCCACCCCCCCCGTTGTTTTGTACTCGCTGTCTGCTCTTCTGTGTCTGCCTGTCCTCCCACCAGGAGGCACTGGGAACCGATCCTGGGACCCTCCAGAATGGGAAAGAGATGCTCAATCTCCTGCGCCACCTCAGCTCCCTGGTCTCCTGTGTCTCCCATTGTCTCTCCTGTGTCTCCTTTTGTTGTGTAATCTTGCTGCGCCAGCTCTCTGTGCGAGCCAGCACTCCGCGTGGGCCAGCTCTCTGCTCAGGCCAGCGTGCCGCGCAGGCCAGCTTGCCCTTCACCAGGAGGCCCCGGGAACTGAACCCTGGACCTCCTACATGGTAGACGGGAACTCAATCGCTTGACCCATGCCCATTTCCCGGTACAGTGATTTTTGACAAGGCTGTCAAAGTCAACCCAGCTGGGCCAGAACAGTCTATTCAACAAATGGTGCTGGGAGAACTGGATATTCATATCCAAAAGAGAGGAGGACTCCTATCTCACACTTTATACAAAACTTAACTTAAAATGGATCAAAGACCTAAATATAAAAGCTACAACCATAAAACTAGAAGAAAATGTAAGGAAGCATCTTCAAGATCTTGTGGTAGACAGTTGTTTCTTAAACCTCACACTCAAAGCATGAGCAACAAAAGGAAAAAGATAAATGGGACCTCCTCAAAATTAAACACTTTTGCACCTCACAGGACTTTGTCAAAAGGGTGAGAAGCCAGCCAACTCAATGGGGAAAAATATTTGGAAATCACATATCTGATAAGGGTTTAATATCCATGTTTTATAGAGAGATCATACAACCCACTGATAAAAAGACAAGCAACCCAATTTAAAAATGGACAAAAAACTTGAATAGACGTTTCTTCAAAGAGGAAATACAAATGGCCAAAAAGCACGTAAAAAAAATGTCCATCATCATTAGCTATTAGGGAAATCAGATCAAAACTACACTGAGAGGGAGTGGATGTGGCTTAAGCAGTTGAGTGCCTGCTTCCCACATGGGAGGTCCGAGGTTTGTGCCTCCTAAAAAAAAAACAAAAACAAACAAGCAAAACAAATGAAAAAACCAACTCAGGGGAACCAATGTGGCTCAGTGGTTGAGCACCGGCTTCCCACATGAGGTCCCAGGCTCAATCCCTGGCCCTTGGTACCTAAAAAACAAAACGAAAAACAAAAAAACCCACACTGAGATATCAGACCTTACAATATGGCCATTATTAAAAAACCAAACTAAAACAAAACAAAAAACAGAAAACAAGTGCTGGAGAGGATGTGGGAAATTAGGAATACTCCTTCACTGTTGGTGGGAATGTAGAATGAAGCAGCCTCTGTGGAAGATAGTTTGGCAATTCCTCAAGAAACTAAATACAGAACTGCCATATGATCTGGCAATCCCATTACTAGGAATATATTCAGAGGAACTGCAAGCAAGGATGCGAACTAACATTTGCATACCAATGTTCATAGTAGCTTTATTCACAAATGCTAATTATGGAAACCCAAGTGTCCATCAACCAAGGAATGGATAAACAAAATGTTGTATATACATACAATGGAATACTACCGAGATGTAAGAAGGAATGAAATAGGGATGCACATGACAACATGGATGAACCTCGAGGACATTATGTTGAGTGAAATACCTGGGACACAAAAGGACAAACATTGACTGTATGGTCTCACTAATACGACTAAAACGATGCGTAAACTCATGGAGGTAAACTCTAGAGCACAGATTACTAGGAAACTGAATGTGAGTTGAGAATAGGAGCTGATGCTTAATGTATGTAGAATTTTTAATATGGTTTATCATAAATGTGTGGAAATGAAGAGAGTTGATGGTAATACATTATAGTGAGTATAACTAACACTGCTGATTTTTAAATATGATTGTGGATGAAAGGGGTAGTTTGTGGATGTAATATTTCAATTGAAAGGAAGCTAGAGAATAATGGAGGTCCTGTATAACAGTGACTTCAGTAGTGGATGAAGATTGTGATCAGTAGTATAAGAATGTTATTTTACAAAGTGTTAAAAATATGGTGATACATGGGAAAATTACAACTAATGTAACTTACAGATTATAGTTAACAATTTTATTGTAATATTTTTGCAGCAATGGCAAAGAAGATATTATTATATCAATTCTAAGGGATGACAATGGGGGGTATAAGGGGGTATGGGATTTTTCCTTTGGAGTAATGAAAATGTTCTAAAATTGACAGGTGATGACAGCTCAACTCTGTGATGAATATGAGAGTCACTGAATGTCCACTTTGAATAGATTGTACAAAAGCATGGGACTGTAAACACAATGAATCCTGTGGTGGAAGATGGACTGTGGTTAACTGAACAAATATGAGAACATTATCTCATGACCTATAACAAGAATAAAATACTAATACAGGGTGTCAATGAGGGATGGGTTGGGGGGAAAAAGATACTAAATGTAAGATATTGGCTGAAGTTAGTAAAAATGTTTTGATGATGCTCTTTCATCATTTTTAACAACTGTGTCACAATAATGCAAGGTGTTGGTGGTGGGGTAATGTATGAGAGCTCTATATGATGATATGCCTGTCTGTTTTGTAAGTTCACAATTTTTACTATATACTTATTGGTTATGGATGTTCATGTATGAATGATACAGTTCAATTTTTAAAAAGTTAAAAAAGAAGAAGTCCAAATCTAGCATACTTTAGTGAAAGTACAAAATAGTAGAGTCAAAAAGAAAATCTTAAATTTAAAAATCTACAAGGGTGAAAAAAGACAAAATTTGACTGACAACAGACTTTTCAATAGCAAAATAATAGCTGCTAGGAGACAATGGAATCATATCAAAGTGTTACGAAAATAATGGTTAATCTGGAATCTAAAGCTACAAAAAATCATATAAGAGTGAGTGTAGAATAAAAAATAAAGAAAAGAAAAATAAAACTTCAGACATACCAAGATTGAATTTACTATTCACAAACATTAGCTAAAAGAGGTAGTAAAGAGAAACTTCTGGGAAGATGGTGGACTAGTTAGACACGGAAATCTCTTCTCCAGAAAAATAGCCAGAGGACAGGCTGAAACAGCTCCGAAAAAGATCTTCTAGGGTTTAGGACACCAGGTGAAGGCTTCACACCACCCAGAGGAGAGAGGGACAAAAGAGGGAATTCGCAACGGACAGAACCACGAGTTGGAACCAGTAGCAGCTGCTGCTGCCAGTACCCTCCCCCATATTAAAGACTCTTTAGAATTCTCGGGCCTCTGGGCCTGCAACTACAGACAAAAGGGGGCTCCAGGGATCTACCACCCCAGGAAAAGGGAGAGAGAGGGACACAGCCTAAGGTTGACTCAGCTTCTGAACCACAAATTTGGGCTGCAGTGCCCCACTGGCCCTTCCAGGCCAGGTGGGACCACATGGTGGTTTGCCCTGGGAGCCTGTGAAGGACTGGAGAAATTCGACCCTTACAATCTCTCTCTCTTCTAGCCTGGACTAATTGTTGAGGACTTCACAGGAGAGGGGAGAGAGAGCCTAGGGCTGACTCGGCTTTTGACTTGCACGTTTGGTCTGCTGTGTCCCGAGAGCCAATTCTGCCGGGTGGGGCTGCGCCACTATTTGCCTTGGAGCCTGCAAAGGGCTAAAGAGATACAAACCTTCCAATCTCCTCCTCTACTAACAGGGACTGATTGTTGAGGACTCAGAGGGTAGTGGAAATATTAACTAGCTGGGAAAAGGGAGGGGGCTGCCAGAGAAGACTGGAGAACTGTCTCAGAAAGTTTGAATTACAAGGCTCTTAGCCTCCAGACAGGAAGCTCTATCACATTGATCTGATCTGTTCTGCAACAAATACACTCCGACCAGGCATTGAATTGAGAGCTTCCAAAGAGAGCTGTCTCCTGGCAGACCAAGGAAGTGCACATAAGAAAATTAAAAATAAGTAGGAGAGGCTTTTACTGGCGTCTATAGCCTCCCTGCCCAAGGCCCTAGTAAGCGACTCTACCACCAATTACTGGGTCCAGTGCCCAGTTTTGAGCAACCAGCAGGACAATCCTAACAACCCAGGTCGAGCCAAAAATCAAAGAGCTGTGGTAACTCAGCCTCCTGCCACTAAATCCCTATAAAAGAGAAAGAGAGATTGAGCATCTAAGTAAACTACATCCTAACCAGATGCTTAAACACCAGCAAAAAATTACAAGCCATACTAAGAAGAAAGAAGACATGGCCCAAGAAAAGGAAAACATCAAAGTCCCGGAGAGATACAGAATTTGAGAGAACTAATCAGCGAGATGAGCACAAATTTCCAAAATCAAATTAATGAGTTGAAAGACAATATAGTTAAAGAGATAAATGACATCAAGAAGGCATGAGCGAACACAAAGAAGAATTTGAAATCCTGAACAGAAAAGTAACAGAGCTCATGGGAATAAAAGACACAATAGGGTGAGGTCAAAAACACATTTGAGGCATACAACAGCAGACTCGAAATGATAGAAGAAAGAATAAATGATATCAAAGACAGAGCAGCTAAAATTGAAGAGAGAAAAGAACAGAGAGAGAAAAGAATGGTAAAAATGGAGCAGGGGTTCAGAGAGTTGAATGACAACACAAAATGCAACACCATATGTGTCATGGGAGTTCCAGAAGGGGAAGAGAAGGGAAAAGGGGCAGAAAGAGTATTTGAGGAAATAATAGCTGAAAATTCCCCAACTCTCACAAAAGAAGTGAACTTACATGTCCAAGAAGCACACCATACTCCAATCAGAATAAATCCAAATAGACCTACGCCAAGACACATACCACTCAGAATATCAAATGTCAAAGATAAAGAGAAAATTCTCAGAGCAGCAAGAGAGAAACAAACGCATGTACAAGGGTCGTCCAGTAAGACTTAGTGCAGATTTCTCTTCAGAAACCATGGAGGCGAGTAGACAGTGGTATGATACAATAGGGAAACTGAAAGAGAAAAACTGCCAGCTGAGAATTCTTTACCCAGCAAAACTGTCCTTCAAATATGAAGGTGAGTATAAAATATTCACAAACAAACAGAAACTAAGAGCATTTGCAAAAAAAAATCCACCTTTGCAGGAAATATTAAAGGAAGCCTTAGAACCTGAAGAAAAAGACAGGAGAGAGAGGCTTGGAGGAGAGTATAGATGAAAGAATAGCAGAAAGGATAACCAAAAGAGTAAAAATACAGACAAAAACAAGTTGACAATATGAAAACCAAAGAATAAAATGGAGGAAGTAAATAGTGCATTTACAGTAATATCATTGAATGTGAATGAATTAAACTCCCCAATCAAAAGATACAGGCTAATAGAATGGATAAAAAAAGATGAGCCATCCATATGCTGCTTACAAGAAACTCACCTATCCCATAAGTTTTGATACGTGTGTATCAACGTATACAAACCGGCTGAAAGTGAAAGGTTGGAAAAAGATACTCCACGCGAATAGTAACCAGAAAAGAACAGGGGTAGCTCTACTAATATCAGTCAAAATAGATTTTAAATGCAAAAAAGTTATAAGAGATACAGAGGGCCATTATATATTAATAAAAGGGATGATCCCCCAGGAAGATATAGCAGTCATAAATATCTATGCACCTAACCAGGGTGCCCCAAAATATATGAGACAAACTCTGGCAAAACTGAAGGAAGAAATAGCCATTTCTACAATAATCGTTGGAGACTTCAACACCCCACTCACATCATTAGATAGAACAACTAGACAGAAGATCAACAAGGAAACAGAGAACCTGAACAATATGATAAACAAGTTAGACCTAACAGACATATACAGAACACTGCATCCAAACTCAGCGGGTTATACATTCTTCTCAAGTGCCCATGGTTCTTTCTCCAGGATAGACCACATGTTAGGTCACAAGCCAGCTCTCAATAAATATAAAAAGATTGAAATTATACAAAGCACCTTCTCAGATCATAATGGAATGAAACTAGAAATCAATAATAGACAGGAAAAAAGGAAATACGCAAATGTGTGGAGACTGAACAACACACTCCTGAATAATCAGTGGGTCAAAGAAGAAATTGCAAGTGAAATCAATAAATATATTCAGACAAATGAAAATGAGAACACAACGTATCAAAACTTATGGGATACAGCAAAGGCAGTCTTGAGAGGGAAATTTATAGCCCTAAATGCTTACGTTAAAAAACCAGAAAGAGCTAAAATCAAAGATTTAACTGAACTAAAGAAACTAGAAAAAGAACAGCAAGTCAATCACAAAGCAAGCAGGAGGAAAGAAATAATAAAGATTAGAGCAGAAATAAAAGAAAATGAGAACAGAAAAACAATAGAGAAAATCAACAAAACCAAAAGCTGGTTCTTTGAAAAGATCAATAAAATTGACAACCCCCTCGCTAGACTAACAAAGGAAAAAAGAGAGAAGATGCAAATAAATACATCAGAAATGAAAGGGGGTAAGTTACAAATGACCTCACAGAAATAAAAAGAATCATAAGAGGATATTATGAGAAACTATATGCCACCAAACGAGACAACCTAGATGAAATGGACAAATTTCTAGAAACACACAACTAACCTACACTGATGCTACAAGAAATACAAGGATTTAACAAACCAATCACATTTAAGGAGATTGAATCCGTCATCAAAAATCTCCCAGCCAAGGAAACTCCAGGACCAGATGGCTTCACAGGTGAATTCTACCAAGCATTTCAAAAAGAATTAACACCAATCCTGTTTAAACTCTTCCAAAAAATTGAAGAGGAGGGAAAATTACCCAGCACATCTTATGAAGCCAACATCACCCTAATACCAAAGCCAGATAAAGATTCTACACAAGAAAAGAAAATTACAGGCCAATCTCTCTAATGAACATAGATGCAAAAATTCTCAACAAAATACTTCCAAATAGAATCCAACAGCATATCAAAAGACTTATACATCACGACCAAGTGGGATATATTCTTGGTAAGCAAGGATGGTTCAACATAAGAAAATCAATCAATGTAATACACCACATTAAGAAATTGAAGGGAAAAAAACGACATGATCATCTCAATAGATGCAGAAAAGGCATTTGACAAAATCCAGCATTCTTTTTTAATAAAAACACTTCAAAAGATAGGAATAAAAGGAAAATTCCTCAATATGATATAAGGCATATATGAAAAACCCACAGCCAACATCATACTCAATGGGGAAAGGTTGAAAGCTTTCCCTCTAAGATCGGGAACAAGACAAGGATGCCCACTGTCACCATTGTTATTCAACATTGTACTAGAAGTTCTAGCTAGGGCAATTAGACAAGAAAAAAAATTAAAGGTATTCAAATAGGAAAAGAGGAAGTAAAACTCTCACTGTTTGCGGATGACATGATCCTGTACTTAGCAAATACTGAAGTATCCATGAGAAAGCTACTTGAGCTAAAAATGAGTTCAGCCAAGTGGCAGGATACGAGATCAACACGCAAAAATCAGTAATGTTTTTGTACACTAATACTGAACAACCTGAGGAGGAAATCAGGGGAAAAATTCCATTTTCAATAGCAACTAAAAGACTCAAATACCTAGGAGTTAATTTAACCAAAGAAGTACAGGACCTATATGCAGAAAACTACAAAAGAATGCTAAAAGAAATTTTAAAAGACCTAAACAAATGGAAAGACATTCTGTGTTCATGGATTGGAAGAATAAATATTGCGAAGATGTCAATCTTACCCAAACTGATTTATAGATTCAACGCAATACCAATCAAAATCCTAACAGCTTACTTTACAGAATTAGAGAAGGCAATTACCAAATTCATCTGGAAGGGTAAGTGCACCCGAATAGCCAAAAGCATTCTAAAAAAGAAGAGCAATGTGGGAGGAATTTTACTGCCTGACCTTGAAGCATATTACAAAGCTACGGTAGTCAAAACAGCATAGTACTGGCATAAAGATAGACACATTGATCAGTGGAATAGAATTGAGAAGCCAGAAATAAACCCTCACCTATTCAGCCAACTGGTTTTTGACAAACCTACCAAGCCCACGCTAACGGGAAAAAACAGTCTCTTCAACAAATGGTGTTAGGAGAACTGGATATCTATAACCAAAAGAATGAAAGAGGACCCCTATCTCACCCCCTATACAAGAATCAACTCAAAATGGATCAAAGATCAAATATAAAAGCCAGGACCATAAAACTACTAGAAGAAAATGTAGGGAAACATCTTCAAGACCTTGTGGTAGGTGGTGGTTTCTTGGACCTTACACCCAAAGCACATGCAACAAAAGAAAAAATAGATAAATGGGACCACCTCAAAATTAAACACTTTTGCACCTCACAGGACTTTGTCAAAAGGGTGAAAAGCCAGCCAACTCAATGGGGAAAAATATTTGGAAATCACATATCTGATAAGGGTTTAATATCTAAGATATATAAAGAGATGTTACAACTCAACAATAAAAAGAAAAACGACCCAATTAAAAAATGGGCAAAAGACTTGAATAGACATTTCTCCAAAGAAGAATTACAAATGGCAAAAAATATATGAAGAAATGCTCAACATCACTAATTAGGGAAATGCAAATCAAAACTACAATGAAATATCATTTCACACCTATCAGAATGGCCACTATTAAAAAGACAGAGAACTACAAGTGTTGGAGAGGATGTGGAGAGATAGGAACACTTCTTCGCTGTTGGTGGGAATGCAGAATGGTACAACCACTATGGAGGACTGTTTGGCAGTTCCTAAAGAAGTTGAATATAGACTTGCCACGTGACCCTGCAATACCACTACTGGGTATATACCCAGAAGAACTGAGAGCGGTGACACGAACAGACATCTGCACGATGTTCATAGCAACATTACTCACCATTGCCAAAAGTTGGAAACAACCCAGGTGTCCATCAACAGATGAATGGATAAACAAACTGTGGTCTATTCACACGATGGAATATTATGCAGCGGTAAGGAGAAATGAAGTCGTAAAACATATGACAACATGGATGAACCTGGAGGACTTTATGTTGAGCAAAGCAAGGCAGACACAAAAGGACAAATACTGTATGAATGCGTTACTATGAACCAAATATATTGTGTAACATAGTTTGAGTTAAAAAAAATTGTATACGTATCCAGTACATTTAATTGAGAAATGTTTATATTTATTCATTTGTGTTTACTTTTTAGGTTTTAATTGTTTATATTTTCAATTATTAAATGTACAAAATAAAGTAGAAAAAAAAAAAAGAATCTTCTAGCGTTATTGACAAAGGGCTGCAATAATTACCCCTTTTAAATAGTCCTATATGATTCATTTATTGCAAATAAAAGTGATTGGGAGGGAAGCGGGAGTGGCTCAGTGGACAGAGCCCCCGTTTACCATATGGGAGGCCCGGGTTCGCTTCCCGGGGCCTCCTTGTGAGGGCACGCCGGCCTGAGCGGTGTGGTGGGCTGATGCAGCAACCTCACGGCAGGAAGCGGGTGTGGCGCAATGGATGGAGCACCCGTTTACCATATGAGAGGCCCCGGGTTCGCTTCCCGGCTCCTCCTTGTGAGGACAGGCCAGCTCGCGCGGCGCGAGGGGCTGATGCGGCAGGACCTCACAGCAAGGGGAAGATAAGCAGACACGGAGAAGACACACAGCGAATGGACACAGCAAGCACAAGCAGCAAGGGGGGGATAAATAAATAAATAAATAAATCTTTAAAAAAAAAAAAAAGTGATTGGGAGGCGGATGTGGCTCAATTGATAGGGCTCCCGTTTACCATATGGGAGGCCCCGGGTTCGATTCCCGGGGCCTCCTGGTGAAGGCAAGCCAGCCCATGTGGCGCGGTGA
>JAQZBX010108560.1:0-10476 GCA_029593785.1 Cabassous unicinctus
TGAAGACACCCTTCTTCCAGAAACAATAGCCATCCAAAGTAATTTCCATTTTAGCAGTGATTTCAATCTTATGGTTGCACCTTTAAATATAATACGTTTCACCCACAGCAGCGCCAAATCTATAAAAATGAATGAAGCTTTATTTCTTAAAGGGAATGCCAGTACATGTATCATTTTTCATACCTTTCCTTTTTTTAAACATTGCATAATAAAATTTTAATCTGAAATAGACTTAATTAGATCTATAAATTGCTAACTCATATAATGCCTCCTAATTTAATTCTGTTTAAAACTTGATTTTAAAATGAATCATATATATATGCTATATATAAACTTAAATCACAGAACTTCGGAGCTGGAAGTTACTTCAGAAATCATCTAATCTCGCCCCCTCTGTTAAAGACACAGAAATAGAAACACAGAGAGATTAAGTAATTTGCCCAGCCATCACTAGGGCCTACACTCCCAATGCAGTAATCTTTCCATCACACAATGATGGGTTATAAATGGGTTAACGGCAAACTACGTTTTTAGCACAAATTCAGAACTGAAAAAATTAACTTGCTTTTGGTGATAAGTACCTGCTTTGCTGTGCTAACTGCTGCATGTGCATTGTCTTAATCTGTCCCACAATCATACGGTAGATACTATTAATATCCCATTTTACAAATGAGGAAACTGAGGCTCAGAGAGGGAAATAATTTGTGCAGGTGATAAAGCAGTAAATCCTAGGAAGCCTTCTATGAGTATAGCCAACAAAGAATGAAAAGTATGTCGGCTTGTTTAGTACTATTTCAGACACATAGACAAGGGAAAATCTTCATATAAATAATAATATTAGGGAGCAGATGTGGCTTAAGCACTTGAGTGCCTGCTTCCTACATGGGAGGTACCAGGTTGGGTTCCCCGTGCTTCCTAAAAACAAAAAAACAAAAACAGGCAAAACAAGAGAAAAAAACAACTCGGGGGAGCCTATGTGGCTCAGTGCTTGAGCCCTGGCTTCCTATATGCAAGGTCCCAGATTCAATCCCTGGCCCTGGTACCTCAATAATATTATTATTATTATTAAACATTAACAACAAATAATTATTTCCTACCATTAGATAACACTTAGCTCCACAAAGCTGAAATTATTTTTCCATTTTTCCTTAACAGTATATCCCTAGGGCATATAGAATTGGGAATTGCTACCCCATTTTAAAAGGTGGCAATCAAGATAGGTGATTTCTCTGAGAAAAATAAAATAGAATTAAAACTCACGTCTTCCAACTTCTAATCTGGGTATTTTAATTTTCAACTTGAGCTTTATATTGCAAGCTTTAAAATTCCCAATAATAAAATGTCTCCATAATATTAAAGAGGCATTTGAATAGAAAATGAGTGATGCCTCCACCAAATGTGAAGCAGAAGTTTTGGGTTGTTACTTAGAATATATGTGAAAATTCACAGTAAATGTGGCACCAATAAGCCAGGTAGGATCTCTCTCAGTAAAAAAAATTGAGTCTCCCAGCTATATAATTCTCACTGGCTTTCCATAGATAAGTGAATATAATGTACAATGATTTCTTATTTTTCTGCCTATGTTTTTTATTTTTTATTGTGTTAACATATATACAACATAACATTTCCCATTTTAACCACTTTAAACTATACAATTCAATGGTATTAATTATATTCACAATGTTGTGCTCCTATCAACACCATCCATTACCAAAACTTTTCCATCACCTCAAACAGAATCTCTGTACCCGTTAAGCATTAACTCTACATTCCCCAGTCCCACTCCAGCCAGACAAGTCTTTCTGTCTCTATGAATTTGCATATTCTAGTTATTTCATGTAAGTGAGATCGTACAGTATTTGTCCTTTTGTGTCTGGCTTATTTCATTCAACATGCCTTCAGGGTTCATCCATGTTGTAGCATGTGTCAGAAGTTCATCCCTTTTTATGGCTGAATGACTGACTGCCTATGGTTTTTATGGACTGGAAAACATAAAATGAATGCAAAATCTTATAAAGTATTACAGAATTTTCTTAGAAAATAATGCTAGTTTAAGAGAAAACATTATACTATGGCTGGATTGACTTTGTGTCTGGAGATGGACTAGTTACTGGAGTGAGAATTGAGCTAAGAGTCAGAAGACTCAGTTTTAGTCCCAGTAAATCAACATTGTGACCTTGGGCATGTCACTCAACTTCTTTGAGTATATTTCTTATTTGTTAAAAAAAAAAAAGGGGGCGGGGGGAGATGCATCTTAATTTCTTCATAGAGTTGTGTGAGCATATCATGAGACGGAGATGTAAAAGCCCTATAAATGGTAAGGTTTCGTAATAGTAGAAGAAATTATTAATACTATTTCTAAAATGGAAACCAGTATTAACTGTGAGAATAAAAATAGTTGTATGGCAACCTCCATCACTAATTATCTGATTTAGTTTATTATGATCTTTTACTACTTAAGAAGTAAAACAACAATTTAGAATGTTTGTCCCATAGGAAAGGTTATTCTAAAAGGTGTCACACATTGTAATGCTGGCCTACATATTTTTTATTAGATGACTCTAATCATCTCTCCTGGATGGTATAACCATTCCCTGCTCTTCTAATTCAGATGGTTCTTTTTAGTGTTAAAGTTTATAGCTGTATGTCTTGGCCCTGCTTAATATTTGAGGTGTGAAACATTTATTCATTCAACAGCCTCTGGTCAAAAAGCCTTTTGGCCAAAGGCAGTAAAATCATATTTAACAAGTCTTCCTGCTGTAATCGTTTCCCAAGTATAGCAGGGGACATCAGAGAGGTACACACCCTTAATGAGACAGACACTTAAAAACTGCAGCAGTGATGAGAAGATAGTGTGTGATCTAAACATAGGAATGAGAGGGAAGGAGAGAAGAAAAGGAACAAATTCATTGGGGCTGGTTGGCCTGGAAGGTTTTCAAGGAGATGAGGCTTGAGTTGGGCTTTAAAAAGGGGAAGGATTTTAATAAATAGCACAGCAAGAGGAGGGCAGACATAGAAACAGGGTGTATAGAGATATTAATCTGCAAAGTATTTTCAGAGGACAGTGAGGTGATAAGCTCACTGGATGGAGATGGTGATAAGGCTAGCAGCAGAGTCCTGAGACTGCAAACGGAGACCTTCAACCTTCATGGGAAAGTTTTGAACTGGAATGTAACCCAGGGTGTTAAGTTAGATTAGAAAATTACGTTCCCCGACGCTTTTATTTAAGCAGCAACTGAAAAATGCTTGGGGTAAAAGCTGATCATTGCATTTTCCATATTTTAAGTATGTGAAGAGACTTGACCAAGAAGTCTTTGTGCTGGTCTCCTGTACTAAAAATGAACACTGATGAAAACAGGAAAAGCCACAGCCCATTTTAATTCAGTGTCATGGGTCCCAGGTACCCCCCACGTTTCTCGTTTCCGAATGCTTTTAACTCTTGCTTCTATTCCACTTTCACTTTAGGCTTCTTAGTATTATTTATATGGTCCTTTGGTTTGATTTGGTTTGGTTGATTGGTTGGTTAGTTGTTTCGTGCTCCATAATGGCAAAGAGAACTTGATGGAGTATTTTCTTTAGTTTAGCTGCTCCACTGAAAACTGATTTTAAGTCTTTCACTCTTATCCCTCCAAACTTAGATCTCAATTTCTAAATCCAGGAATATTTTCATTTGTTATCTATTTAAAACAAAATAAGCCCAGCAGTTAAATTTGGAAAGTTGTCTGCTCGTCTAAATCTATCCTGCGTCATTGTAATTGATCTTGATTCCTCTCTATAAAACCTACATTCTTAAGAGTAGCTATCATAAGCATTGTGAAAAGACTATGGAAAAACGTGGAAATGTAATATAAGTTAATGTTTTTGTTTTCAGATCTCTCTTTGGGGGTACAAAGCTTTTAAGCTGCTTTGCAGCTGCTTTAAAAATAAAGTTCCCTCCATACCCCCCACTAGTGTGCTCAAAGAACAAATAGAAAAAAGAAAAGAAGAAAAATACAGATGTAGATTGCAACCAGGTGTGTTTGGGCATTTAATTTTCCCTCTCAGTCCAGTACTGATTGCCCACTTTGGGTTTTATATGTTCTGAGCTCAGTTTCAGTTACCCTGGAGTATGATTAGCATAACAGGTTCTTCTCATCACATTCTGATGTTTTTTAAACTACAAGCAAAAAGAGTGGCATAATATGTATTTTTTTTTTTAATTACAGTCATTTCAGGATAACTAGCAAATCAAATGTTCAGGCTTTAACCCAAATCCAGCTTTAATAGTTTTCCATCATTAGCAACTGCCTCATTCCCTTAAAAGGTCTTGTAATCTCTTTTATAAATCCCTTGACATCACCAGCTGGCCCCTCTCCACACCACTCAGAGCATTTTTCCTGAAACAGTGCTGGAGGGGCCTCAGAATTTTCCACCTCTCTGAGCAGCCGTGCTGTGCCATTCACTGACCAAAGGCAGCCTCTGTAATTTGAGCTCCATATACACGATAACATTTTAACTGCAGCCAAGTTTAATTCAGAGCAAATGTTCCTCATGTTCATACCTTTTTGGAAAAGCAGCTCAGTCTAACAGGTAGAAGGACACTGAGGCGGTTGGGGTGAGAGTGGGGGTGGGATGGGAACTCTCTATGCAAATCTGATTTTCCATACGGACGCGCTGGGTGCCTGTGGTGCAGTCATCCGCCTCCCTGTAGCTCTGTGTCCGTTTGTGAGATGGAGGCATAATCCCTTGTTACTATCTATTGTGCATCCACCACGCACTCCAGGAGAAGCCTTTACCAAGCATGATGCTGGAATGGGGTATTCCAGTTAGTCAAATGTTCTGGTTAGTAGAAGTTACCATGGATATAAAGCTTACCATTAGGAATAAGATTCAGACTATCATACAAAACATGGTTCTGAATATATTATAATACATCCTAAATAAGATGTTTGGGTTTCTTATGGGGTTACAAGGTCACTATTACAAATTTCAATCATCATTGTTCTGCTGATGAGCAGAAGAGTCCTGGTTCTGTGTTCTAGCCAATGCAATCTTAAATCAACAAGCATGTACTGTAATTTGTGACACTTCCCATTCCCTAGGAGGCCAGGTGGGATATTAGACAAAGAAAAATGTCACACTTTGGATATGAGAATACTTGAAATCCTATGAGACCATCTGAGATACCACCCCAAGGCAGTTTGGGTGGTTATTCCTATGGAAATTCTGACATATTTTAGAGCTTGAAGGAGTATATGAAACTGGTTTTCCATCTAAATATCAAGGAGAAGATCTCTTGGGTTTCCCACATGTTGGAAAAGGACATTCCTTGCACCAATAAGCATTTATTATGTGTAAGTGCCTACTATGTAGTAGCGTCGCTGTGGGAGGCATCTGACCCTTCATTCAATGCATTTATTGGATGCTGACCGTGTGCCCTGTGAATGGCTCTGAACAGTGGAAAGAAGTAGATGAGATGATTCCTATTCTCGAGGAACTTACTTTGATCTTCAAAGAGTTAAGACTGGTACTCAAGCAGTAGTAAAATAAAGCAGTAAAAAATAAGTGTCTCCAAAGGTACATAATGGATTCAGAAGAGGGAAAGATCACTGTGTGGCAGCCAGGACAGGTGGTGGTGGAGGGTGGCACCAGAAAGGCTTCATATAGGAGGCAGAATTTGAGCTTGGCATTAAAGGATTGCTTCCAAGGGCAAGATCAGAAAAGGGCATTTCAGGCAAAGGAAACAACCAGTCAGACTCTTGCTGACCATCACTAAGTGTGCTTGCAGCCAACAATGAAGACATGTTCTTAGTCTTAATCTTAAGCCACATAGACGTGAGTGTGAACCCATTTATAAATAGGACCTTTTGAAGATGTTCTTTTTGGTTGAGATGTGGCCCAACTGAATCAGGTGGACCTTATCTGTATTACTGGAGTCCTTTATTAGCAGAAGAAATTCAGAAACAGTCAGAGAAGGCCACATAGGAAGAAGCCGGATGTCAGCAGGGTGGAAGAGCAGACACAAGGAAAGGGAGCTCGCCATGTGGCAGGAGGCAGAGATGCAGCCGTGAAACCCAAGGACTTCAGCAAGCCAGCACCAGAACGCTACAGACTTTGGGGAGAAAGCGTGGCCTTGCTGCAGCCTTGATTCTGGACGTCTAGCCTTCTAAACTGTGAGACAAATTTCCATTGTTTAAGGCGATTCATCATGTAGAATTTGTCATAGCAGCCTGGCAAATCAAGACATCCCCAAAACCAAAAAGAGAAATCCCTTTATTTAACGACTAGATAAAACACACATTCCCCTGGCAGAGATTATACATTTGCCTCTAAAAGCCACACTCTCAACTGCATGTTTTCTTGAGGTTTGCTTCTCCGGAGAGAAGGTGGGCCTCATCCCCTGAGGAGGGGAGGCAGGGGCTGAAGAGGAGGGAAAAGCACACGCATTTGATAGCCTGCCACGTGCCTGCTGTTTTAGTTTGCTAAAGATTGCCAATGCAGAAATACCAGAAGTGGGTTGGCTTTTATAATGGAAATTTATTAGGGTAAAATCTTACAGTGTTGAGGGTGTGAAAATGTCCACATCAAGGCCTCATCAGAGATGCTGGCTCACCAAAAGTCTGCCGCTGGCAGATCTTAAACTCCTGCCACATGGCAAGGCAAAATGGCGACCAGACTCTGCCTTCTCCTCCAGACTCACTTTCTCCCCGAGCTCAGCTGTAGGCAATCAGGCATATGGCTCATTTCTCCCAGAGCTATGTCTCTTCAACTTTGGGCTGCTCTGCTGATTCCAGCCTCCGACCTCCCTTGCAGCCTCTCAGGGTTTCTCTATCTTTCTGCAGCTGTAGGTGGTCCTGGAGACCTCTCTCACATGGCAAGGTAAAAGCTTGCAGTTCTTTCTGTGTTCTATTTATATAAGACTCCGGTAGAAGAATTAGAACCCACCCTGGGTCTCCCAATCTAATCAAAGGCCCTGAAGTGAAGCAATCTAATCAAAAGTGATCTAATCAAAAGATCCCTTGACTGAATCTAACCAAAAGGTCCCACATACAATAGGTTCACATGCACAGGAATGGGTTAGCTTAAGAACTTAATTTTCTGGGGTCCACAAAAGTCTCAAACCAGGACACCAGCCAAGGTACCTGACACTTTCACTGACCTTATCTCCTTTTATCCTCACAACAACCCTGGCGGCTGGAGTTTACTGACCCTACCTGCAACTAAGGCCAAAGACTTCAAACTCAAGCCTGTCTGGTTCCAAAGTCCACGCTGCATCTTAGTGTGGACAAAGATGTAAGAAGGAGACACCAGAGGCTAACTTTTCCAAATGTACAATTTTGCCCAAAATTTATCCCGTGTGTGTGTGTATGGACACACACACAGCTGTAGCAAAGATTTACGAGTAGGGGTCCAGCCATCACACTACCTGAATTTGAATCCTGGCCCCATCACTTATGGACTCTGCAACCTGCAACCTTGGTAAAATAATTAACCCCTGTGTGCCTTAGTTACTCCATTTGTAAAACAGAAGCAATAACAGTTTCTATGATGTTTGTAATATGCTTCAGAATAATCTGGGATGGGAGGGAATAGGTGGGGATATAGAAGAAGTTGTGTTGATAATTACTGATGAGTTGATACTGGTTGTACATGGGGGTTCATAATATTTTTTTCTACTTTTGTATATGTTTGTAATTTTCCATTTAAAATATTTTAAAACAAAGACCATGCATGTAAAGTACTTGGCACAGCTAACGGCACTTGGTAATCTCTCAATTAATATTTGTTCCTATTATCAGATGCACATCACTGTGGCACTAGCAGTGCATGGAAACAGCAGTGTGTTTCTGGGAGGTGTTAACAGTGGCTGGCCCCAAGGATCTGTCCTCCTAGGCCTGTGTCCAGACCTGTGTGTGTCTCTGTCACCTGGGCCTGCCACCCTGTTATGTGGGATTTCTTGACATCCAGGGAGGTGTTGATGGCCTAGTGAATAACAAAACAATAAAGTTCTCTAGGGGGGCGGATGTGGCTCAAATGGTTGCACGTCTGTCTCCCATATGGAGGGACCTGGGTTCCATCCCTGGGACCTCTCGGTAAAAATAAAGAAAAACATAGAAGGCACACAGGCTGCCAGGCCCCGCGTGTGGGCATGCCAGGCCATGCCAAGCCACAGAGCAAGATGATGACGTAACAAGAGAGTGACACAGGGAAGAGCCAAGACAAGACATGCCAAAAAAACAGGAACCAAGGTGGCGCAGGTGGTAGGACGCCTCTCTCCCATATCAGAGGTTCCCAGGATCAAATACCGGTGAAGACAGGAGAAGGATGAGAAGAGAGGGCAGGAAACAGACACAGAGAATTGCCCAGCAAATGGACACAAAAACAGCAAAAAAAACGGTGGGGAGGGGGGGTAAAAATGGATAAAAGTAAATAAATCTTTGAAAAATAAATAAGAAATAAAAAAATAATAATTAAGTTCTCTAGTCCCCACTGCGGGCTGTCAAATGAGTTGTAGGTCACCACGGCAAGGTAGAAGTAGGTCTTCTGTGTAAAGTAGACAACTAGCAGACAATTTGTAGATTGCCCTCAGGCTCCCGCCCAGCCTCATACCAAAGTTAGTTCTGCAGACCATTACCCCATCCCAGGCTAAGGGTGGCGATGCTAGGACTCAGGCCATACACACAGTGCTTGAGTCCATTTAAAAACTTAATTTGCTACTGTTTTCAGTCACCCAATAGAAGGAGTTCTGGCAAGCCTACAGGGGTCTCCAAAAACCCACCAAGTAAGAATAGTTATAAACCTGGTGCTCCCACCTTCCATAATAATAATAGTTTATTTTCATACTATGCCTTATAGTTGCATATCGCTTTTGTTTATCTCACCCAATGTTCCCAAGAACTTCTGAGGGAGGTGCAGGTAAGGAAACTGAGGCTCAGTGAGGTTGTGGGGCTTTTCCAAGGTCATATAGGCATGAGCAGTAGAGCAGGTCTGGAAGGCAAGGCCTCTATGCCTACCCCTCACCTTCTCTTTAGTCCTGGACTCCCATACCCCACTCCACTGTAAGTCTCTGGGCCTATGGCTCCTTTGATGGGAGTGGCTTTCTGGAAAGAAGCACATCTGTAAAGCCAAGACCAAAGAAAGGCTACTTTGCCTTCCCTGTGGCTCCTCAGGTAGAGGGGCAGAACGCATTAAATCGGGAGGGCAGTGTCCTCCCAGAAAGGCTTCAGGGACCCCACTGCCTTGCTGCTTCTCTCTAAACAGTCTTCCACCCCTGACCTATGTCCCATGTGACATCCCAACAAAGCAAGGAGTGGAATGTTTGATGTTGCTCCCAACGGAAGGATAATGTGATTTCCCTGGAGTTCAGAACATCCCATGCTGCCTCTACTTCTCTCTGACATCTGCTCAAGAGCTAGAGACTGCCACTCCTCACAACTGCCTGAATCGGAATTGCCTTTTGTTAACCTCACAGCTAAGATATTCCCACTCAGCGCTCGCTCGCTCTTTTATTCGTTGACTCGTTCGTTCATTCAGGACCAGTGCTACATGCATGCCATCTTCTCACCCCCATGAGTTGGTGTGAACTGAAATACCATGCATAACTTGGGTGTGGAAATGAATGGTCAGTGAAAGCCCATCTGTGCCCACATTTCAGCAGGTCTAGTGAGTGATATTGAAATCCCTCTCTGAGTAGGTCTGTGTGGTACTGTTTCATAATTGTTATTTCATATAGAGCTAGTCAGAGCTCAGGATGGTTACAAAAAGGTTATGCAATCTTCTTCTAGTCCTTCCCTACCACTGGCTAGGATCCGGGATTAGAGAGACCTTGTGAAATTTCCACCCTCAATTTATCTCCTGAGCTTCATTTTCTTCTGCTGTCTTTCACAGCTGTTACATCAAACCCCTACTCCAGTCATCTTGCCATAGATGCTACTGGTCATGCTGAAGGTTTCAGGAAATAATCTATGCTGGTCTATCATTTCCAGCTTTTCCTGATTATTAAGGCTAAGAAAGCTTTTGGGTCATCTCGTTCTACTCAACTCTTTTATACAGAATGAAATGGAAGCCCAGAGAAGTTGAGACTTTTGAAAGGCCACAAAGCTAAATGATAGCAGAACTGGAGCTCGGACTCAGGCTTCTGGGTCCCGCAATCATCCCACTACATTGGCTGTTATTTACTTGTCATGCAGAGCTCCAATCCAAAGACCAAACACTGACTCTTCACCATCACACAGCTGACTGCTCTCTGGTTTCCCAGTATCTGTTTGGTTCCCATCTGGGTGCTGTTCTCTGAATGGCAAAGCAGCCTCTGGTGCCCTCAAGGGGCAGAACTGAGTAGTGGAGAATTGCTCATGTAAGACAAGATCAGGAAACAGCCTGGGACATGAACCCTCAGACTACCAACCCCAGCCCATATTTACAGAATACTTTGGAGTCACCTTTTTATTTTAAAGATCATGAAACAAGTTTAAATATATAAAAATAAGTTTGAGGGGG